>JAVGWX010000267.1:37500-53851 GCA_036924085.1 Ariolimax columbianus | reverse complement strand
AGATTTAAAATAAATGAATATGTTGTTTCATTTTCCCATGTGTTTAAGAGTTTTCTATGTTGAAATCTTAGCGACAATTATTAGATATTGTAACTCTTAACTCACAGTCAGAAAGGAATCCTAGCTCTATTACACAGGACCCACTCCTGAAAGTGGAGAAACACTGGAGTACTTACTCCTGAAAGTGGAGAAACATTGGAGGGCCTAATCCTGAAAGTGGAGAAACACTGGAGGACCTAATCCTGAAATCCGCCGGCTTTGGTTTGCTGAATGTTTTCCTCTGTCTGGATTCTAACCTGTTGAATGGGGTCTCTGCAGACTGTTTCTGTGTTGGTGTCAAAGTACTAGCAAAAAACATGTTAGCTTCAACAATCTCAGTATCTCATACAAGCTTGCCGCTTGAAGACAGACTATCTCCAAAAATACAATACAGCCAGCTCGCGCATGAATGTTAAAGGACCTTTAAGTGCCAGGACAGTAGGGTCGATATCTTAGTATAAAATATATGCATAGTTATTGAGCGTTTTATAGTGATTGGGTTGTTTATGGTGATTGGATTGTTTATGGTAATTGGATTGTTTATGGTGATTGGTTTTGTTTATGGTGATTGGATTGTTTATGGTAATTGGATTGTTTATGGTGATTGGTTTGTTTATGGTGATTGGATTGTTTATGGTGATTGGGCTTTTTATAGTGATTGGTTTATTTACAGTTATTGGGTTGTTCATAATGATTGGATAAAACATTGGTGGGTTGTCAATAATCTAGATAATATGGTCTCCGTCGTTGTACACTTTCACTCTAACATGAATATATGTACATGGCAGTGGCCAGCCTGTGGTCGTCAAGCAAACCTGTCAATAAGCAGTACGAATGATGTGTGTTCTCTCTTGGCCACGCATGCATGACGCAGTTGTAGCGGCAGCTCAGTCAGTGCCTCACTGACATTCACTGGTGCCCCACAACCTGGACCTCAACTGTTGTGGCTGGAGGGGAGTCTAAATATCTGCTCTTGTTCACTTTGTACACCATCCACCATCCACCATGCACCATCCACAAGACCATCTCCTCATATCAAATACAGCATTTCTCTCAGTGCTGCCTAAAGCATGTCCCTCCTTGCTCTCCTGACTCTCATTGCTCCCTAGGACATGTCTCTCCTAGTTCTCTAAGGCATGTCTCTCCTAGTTCTCTAAGGCATGTCTCTCCTAGTTCTCTAAAGCATGTCTCTCCTAGTTCTCTAAAGCATGTCTCTCCTAGTTCTCTAAAGCATGTCTCTCCTTGATCTCTAAAGCATGTCTCTCCTAGTTCTCTAAGGCATGTCTCTCCTAGTTCTCTAAAGCATGTCTCTCCTAGTTCTCTAAAGCATGTCTCTCCTAGTTCTCTAAAGCATGTCTCTCCTAGTTCTCTAAAGCATGTCTCTCCTAGTTCTCTAAAGCATGTCTCTCCTAGTTCTCTAAAGCATGTCTCTCCTAGTTCTCTAAAGCATGTCTCTCCTAGTTCTCTAAAGCATGTCTCTCCTTGATCTCTAAAGCATGTCTCTCCTAGTTCTCTAAGGCATGTCTCTCCTAGTTCTCTAAAGCATGTCTCTCCTAGTTCTCTAAAGCATGTCTCTCCTAGTTCTCTAAAGCATGTCTCTCCTAGTTCTCTAAAGCATGTCTCTCCTTGATCTCTAAAGCATGTCTCTCCTAGTTCTCTAAGGCATGTCTCTCCTAGTTCTCTAAAGCATGTCTCTCCTAGTTCTCTAAAGCATGTCTCTCCTAGTTCTCTAAAGCATGTCTCTCCTTGATCTCTAAAGCATGTCTCTCCTAGTTCTCTAAGGCATGTCTCTCCTAGTTCTCTAAAGCATGTCTCTCCTAGTTCTCTAAAGCATGTCTCTCCTAGTTCTCTAAAGCATGTCTCTCCTAGTTCTCTAAAGCATGTCTCTCCTAGTTCTCTAAAGCATGTCTCTCCTAGTTCTCTAAAGCATGTCTCTCCTAGTTCTCTAAAGCATGTCTCTCCTAGTTCTCTAAAGCATGTCTCTCCTAGTTCTCTAAAGCATGTCTCTCCTAGTTCTCTAAAGCATGTCTCTCCTAGTTCTCTAAAGCATGTCTCTCCTAGTTCTCTAAAGCATGTCTCTCCTAGTTCTCTAAAGCATGTCTCTCCTAGTTCTCTAAAGCATGTCTCTCCTAGTTCTCTAAAGCATGTCCCTCCTTGCTCTCCTGACTCTCATTGCTCCCTAGGACATGTCTCTCCTAGTTCTCTAAAGCATGTCTCTCCTAGTTCTCTAAAGCATGTCTCTCCTAGTTCTCTAAAGCATGTCTCTCCTAGTTCTCTAAAGCATGTCCCTCCTTGCTCTCCTGACTCTCATTGCTCCCTAGGACATGTCTCTCCTAGTTCTCTAAAGCATGTCTCTCCTAGTTCTCTAAAGCATGTCTCTCCTAGTTCTCTAAAGCATGTCTCTCCTTGCTCTCCTGACTCTCATTGCTCCCTAGGACATGTCTCTCCTTGATCTCTAAAGCATGTCTCTCCTTGCTCCGTAAAGGATGTCTCTCCTTGCTCTCCTGACTCTTATTTCTCCCTAGGACATGTCCATCCTTTCTCTCTAAAGCATCTCTCCTTGTTCTCTAAACCATGTCTCTCTTTGCTCTCTAAGGCTTGTTTCTCCTTGCTCTCTAAAGCATGTCTCTCTTTGCTCTCTAAGGCTTGTTTCTCCTTGCTCTCTAAAGCATGTCTCTCTTTGCTCTCTAAGGCTTGTTTCTCCTTGCTCTCTAAGGCATGTCTCTCCTAGCTCTCTAAGACATGTCTCTCCTGCTCCTCCTTGCTTGCTCTCCGTGTTCCCTCTCCTTGCTCCCTCTCCGTGTTCCCTCTCATTGCTCCCTCTCCGTGCTGCGACCGTCAGACCATTCTGTGGTTTGCAGAAAATCAGCTGGAATCAGCTAAATGTCTACCTCTCTCCTTTAACATACATATTTGACTTATCAACAGAAATGTCTACCTCTCTCCTTTAACATACATATTTGGCTTATCAACAGAAATGTCTACCTCTCTCCTTTAACATACATATTTGGCTTATCAACAGAAATGTCTACCTCTCTCCTTTAACATACATATTTGGCTTATCAACAGAAATTTCTACCTCTGCACTTTAACATACATATTTGACTTATCAACATAAATGTCTACCTCTCTCCTTTAACTTACATATTTGACTTATCAACAGAAACGTCTACCTCTCTTCTTTAACATACATATTTGGCTTATCAACAGAAATGTCTAGTCGTGTCCATCAAATAAATCTCTAAATCTGATCATCAACATCCACCAGTTTGACCAGATTTTACTTCTTCCTCTTTTTCGTTTCTGGGCTGATAATTTTGGCCTTGACCTTTGATGTCAAGGACATTGGTCTGCGGACATCTACTCCTGTGCAAGTTTGACCATCTTCAGTTTCTTGTCGCAACAGACTCAGTTTGGGAAATGTTGGATTTTCCATTTTGAGGATATCTTCTGTTGAGTGGCATGAGGTCATGTGTGGCTGGGACACTATGCCCTTGACTGTGTGCCGGTGGGGAGAGAACCGGGTGAACGGGATCGTCATGCTGTCCGTCACAGGGGAGATCACTTGACAAGAATCTCGTCGAAGTTGTCTTCTCTTGTCAGCCTCTTCCAACAGTCGACCGAGGTCTTCTGCAGACTTCAGCAGGAGGGTCTTAGTCTCGCCAGCCGCGATACGACTTGGCCGCCGGTTATAGCGAATAGATGCTCGCTTGACAGCATCATCTAGGTTGTCCCACGGGTTGTCGTAGTCGCTATCATCGCTGATGGCAGCTGCCTCTACCTGGGTCGTGCAGTCATCGCTGATGTCAGAAGTACACCTACTTCGTTCACAAGCAGATACCAGCGCCCTCTCATCGTCGCCAATAACGATTCGAATAACCGACCTGCCAACATGGCTTGCTGCTTGATCTTCAGCCACTGCAGTTGTCTCCGGTTTGTGGAAACTTATGTTAATATCTTCCGAGCCCTTGCTGTCGTGTCTGCTCGTGGAAGCCAGCGCCTGTTTATGTATAGCTCTGTTGGTGAATGCAGGTTTGTCAGCTGCTTGATGCTGTCCTGCCTGGTGTAAGCGCTCTTCAATGTTAGCCCGCTGTACCGGACAGACACCATTCTCGCCTGCGTCCATCTCGTGACCTTCCTGCGTAATTGGAACGTTTTGTTTGCTCACTTGCTCTGCAATGAAAGAGCCCGAATTGTTAGCTAGGTTCTGCTTATCGTCAAACAGAACTGCTTGTCTACGCCGATGGTGGCTCGTAGGAGGTTCCGCTCTCTTGTTGATGGACTGCACTTTCAAGGAAGACGCTGCCTTCAAGGAAGACGCTCTTTGGAAACGACTATCGATGGCTTCAGAATTCGCTGCATCAACCAAGCCATACCTGTACTTGACTGTCTGCGCCCGTCTATGACCGCCATGCAGGCTATTGATGTTGCTAGCATCTGAACTGCTGTGTCGTTCAACGTCTCCACTCGGCATCTCCTCGATAGCAGACTGCGTGCCACGAGCAGGAGAGACTGGTCGCTCAGTGACACATCCCATGTTGGTGTCTGGACTGCAGTCCCTTGATACGCAGGAATCATCTGCGCCAACACTGGCCGTGGTTGTGTGGACATCATCGGCCTGGCAGGTCATCTTTATGTCGGCAGTGACCATCGTGTCACGCCTGTTGATGTTGCTACCTGCTCTTGTAGATGGCTGGTCTTCTTCTTCTTGGCCAAGAACCTCTCCCCGAGTTTCAGATGTGAGACTCGGGTCAAGGTTGCATTGTTTGACATCATTTCTCTTCTCATTGTTTTTGTTGTCGTCTGCACCCGGGTCATCTGGATCGGTCTGTGCCTCACAACTTTCGTTAATATTTGCGACAGAAAGATGACGACTTTCGATGGAAGTAGAGCACACTGTTTGATTGTCCTGGTTGTCTGGTCCATCATAACTCACATCTGCTTGTGTTGTGGGTATTTCTGCTGTTGTCGCCCTTGGCAGTTCAGGTTTCACTAGTCCGCCATCACTTCCCGAAGCCAACTTTTGTTTCTCTGCTGCACCTTGGCCTGTTTCCCTCACATATCCGGTCAAATATGTCCCCCTTGTCGTGGTTGTACCAGGATCTTCTCGCCTAGGAGTTGAATGACCAGAAAGTTGTCCAGGGTCTGCCAAGGTCTGTGGCCCCACCTCGGGACATTTGCTCAAGTGCCGGGCTCTGCTCTCCAGAGTCTCAGAGTGTCGCGTGCAGACCACACCAGATATATCACTGCCCGCATTCTGACACTTAGCTGGGATATATTTTTCTAGCAACACTTTCTTGGTGTCTGCATCGATTGGATCTGACATTTGACTAGTATTGCTGATAATGCTAGAAGCCATACATTGATCTGACATTTGACTAGTATTGCTGATGATATTAGAAGCCATACATTGATGTATATCCTGTGAAGCTGAATGCTTGTGACACTCTCTGTATTCTGTGATAGGAGAGCACACCACTGTGTGCAGGTTCTCGTGAGATTCTGGGTCAGTATCGAAGTGAACATCAATTTTGAGATTGAGGCTAAAAGTCTTTCTCCGAGGTTTGGCAAGTTTCTCCGAACATATCTCGTCTCCATGAACGCAGGACATACATCTCCTCATGGCCACGTGTCCATGTTGAAACACCTGTGAGTCATTGGTACATCGACTGGTGTTGCTGTGGGCATCGGGCTTTGGCAGGGGAGGGTAGCACTTTGCAGCATGTGTGTGAATGTTAGTACTTGTGAATTCTAGCGTTGGTGGGTTAGGCTTATTTGTGTGAATGTCAGTACTTGTGAATTCTGGCGTTGATGGGTTAGGCTTATTTGTGTGAATGTCAGTACTTGTGAATTCTAGCGTTGGTGGGTTAGGCTTATTTGTGTGAATGTCAGTACTTGTGAATTCTAGCGTTGGTGGGTTAGGCTTATTTGTGTGAATGTCAGTACTTGTGAATTCTGGCGTTGATGGGTTAGGCTTATTTGTGTGAATGTCAGTACTTGTGAATTCTGGCGTTGATGGGTTAAGCTTATTTGTGTGAATGTCAGTACTTGTGAATTCTGGCGTTGGTGGGTTAGGTTTATTCTCATGGCGACAGCCCTTCTGACCGAAGCCTCTATGTTCATGTGTGTGGTGACTATCTCCGTCAGAGCTCTTGATGACAGTTCCTGGACACCATGTTCTCCTATGGTCTGCAACAAGTTTAAGTGACAGTTCGGCAGCTCTATTTCTGCACTCATTGTTTCTGTTTAGGGCAGACAAATATTGCCTGCGAGTCTGGTCAGCCTCTTCTGTTGTCAGGAGGCTGTGACCTTGGTCAGCCTCTTCTGTTGTCGGGAGGCTGGTTCGAGGTACTTTATTGCCATGGACCATATGACCTATCTCGTGGCTAAAGCTGCAGCGCGTGGAAGTAAGAAATGGTGTGTTGTCTCTTGTCACAGAATGGCGGTGAATTTGAAGAGCTGCCGAATCCAAACCAACTTTGCCGGAGATATCTTTGTGGTTGTAAGTTTTCGGAGATCCACACACTTTGACACTTCCACCGAAGTCATGACCCCATCCATCAGTCATATGACCACACGGATTCGTAGTTTGAATGGACGGAAACCCGGCTACCACTTTGCTGTTGGTGGTAGATCGCCGCTGCTGTCCGTGCTCGTGTACCAGTTCTTCCTTGCCAGTTGGGACATGCTTGTGGCTCTGGCAGTTCCACTTCTGAAACTTGGATGTGCTAGTTTGTGAATCTGGGTTGTTATGGAGTTGAGTACCGTCACTGAGGTTACCGTGATCTTTATCGCCACAACTGAGAGCAGACACGCTGACAGACTCGCAGACGGCGCTGCTGCCGTCCCCAGACACACGCAACCAGCTACCAGCGCGTGCAGATCGCAGAAACTCGTATGATCCGGCCTCACTAAACACAGACTCAGGATCGGCTAGCGACGGTTTGCTCAAAAGGTCATCCAGAGGGACGGTGTCTCGAAGGCTGCTGCTGCTAGTCCTGTCACTTCTCTTCCTGTGGAATGAGTGGATGTGTTGAGGTTGGCCAGCGACAGGCGAGACTTCAGCATCACAACAAATAACTGTCAACAACACGCCAATCAGCAACACGCCAGTCAACAACACGCCAGTCAACAACACGCCAGTCAACAACACGCCAATCAACAACACGCCAATCAGCAACACGCCAGTCAACAACACGTCAGTCAACAACACGCCAATCAGCAGCACCAGGAAACAAAGCAGCACAAAGCAACAAAACTACACCAGGAAACAAAGTAGCACAAATCTACAAAACTACACCAGAAAACAAAGTACCACAGAGCAACAAAACAAAGCAACACAATTACACCAAAAAACAATGCAGCACAAAGCAACAAAAGTACACCAGAAAAAAAGCAGCAGAAAGCAACACAAAAATAAAAAGCAGCACAAGGCAACAAAACTACACCAGAAAACAAAGCAGCAGTAAGCAATAAAACAAAGCAGCACAAAGCAGCAAAACTACACCAGAAAACAAAGTAGCACAAAGCAACAAAACTACACTAGAAAACAGATAAGCACAAAAAACAAAACTACACAAGAAAATAAAGCAGCACAAGCAACAAAACCACACCAGGAAACAAAGCAACACAACTACACCAGGCAACAAAGCAGCACAAAGCAACAAAACTACACCAGGAAACAAAGCAGCTCAAAGCAACACAACTACACCAGGAAACAAAGCAGCACAAAGCAACACAACTACACCAGAAAACAAATCTACACTTGAAACTTGTACGGCTCAGAGTTCCTCTCGCGTCTCCAAGCTGGCCACGTCCGTGACTCATTGGACACTGACCCACTCTAACGACTGACACACACTCTAACGACTTACACACACTGTAACGACTGATATACTCTAACACCAGACACACACTCTAACGAATGACACACTCTAACGACTGATACACTCTAACACTGGACACACACTCTAACGATTGACACACACTCTAATGACTGACACACTCTAATGTTGACACACTCTAACGTTGACACACTCAAACGACTGACACACTCTAACGTCTGACACACTCAAACGACTGGCACACTCTAACGACTGATACACTCTAAGGAATCATACACTCTAACGACTGACGCACTCTAACACCAGACACACACTCTAACGACTGATACACACTCTAACGATTGGCACATAACTCGGGACATTGACGGTGTAGAGGCTAGTGACACATTGCAAGCGTGGCTTACACAAACAAGATGTACACACGTATGATACCCAACACATGATACCCAACACGTGATACCCAACGCATGATACCCAACACGTGATACCCAACACGTGATGCTCAGCGCATGATACCCAACACGTGATACCCAACACGTGATACCCAACGTATGATACCCAACACGTGATACCCAACGTATGATACCCAACACGTGATACCCAACGCATGATACCCAACACGTGATACCCAACGCATGATACCCAACGCATGATACCCAACACGTGATACCCAACACGTAATACCCAACACATGATACCCAACACATGATACCCAACACATGATACCCAACACATGATACCCAACACATGATATCCAACACGTCATACCCAACACATGATACCCAACACATGATACCCAACACATGATACCCAACACATGATACCCAACACGTGATACCCAACACGTAATACCCAACACATGATACCCATCACATGATACCCAACACGTGATACCCAACACGTAATACCCAACACATGATACCCAACACATGATACCCAACACATGATACCCAACACATGATACCCAACACGTAATACCCAACACGTAATACCCAACACATGATACCCAACACATGATACTCAACACATGATACCCAACACATGATACCCAACACATGATACCCAACACGTGATACCCAACACGTAATACCCAACACGTGATACCCAACACATGATACCCAACACATGATACCCAACACATGATACCCAACACATGATACCCAACACATGATACCCAACACGTGATACCCAACACATGATACCCAACACATGATACCCAACACATGATACCCAACACATAATACCCAACACATGATACCCAACACATGATACCCAACACATGATACCCAACACGTGATACCCAACACGTAATACCCAACACGTGATACCCAACACGTAATACCCAACACGTGATACCCAACACATGATACCCAACACATGATACCCAACACGTGATACCCAACACGTAATACCCAACAAGTGATACCCAACACATGATACCCAACACATGATACCCAACACATGATACCCAACACATGATACCCAACACGTGATACCCAACACATGATACCCAACACATGATACCCAACACATGATACCCAACACATGATACCCAACACATGATACCCAACACATGATACCCAACACATGATACCCAACACATGATACCCAACACATGATACCCAACACATGATACCCAACACGTGATACCCAACACATGATACCCAACACATGATACCCAACCTGTAACAACAACTCACTCTCTTCCTCCACATATATTTTTGTTTTGCGTTCGCATTATTTCTCTAATCCTCAAGGCAGTGTGCGTTGCACTGTGAATTTTCGTTTGCGCCTGTCGGCCTAATGCATCTGACTTCAGCATACATTTTATGTAAGGGTCTGCTTCTTCCTGCATTTTCTAATAGTTTGCTTCCCCGGGGTAACGGCCGGTGCTGTGATGGGGATCGAACCCAGAACTTTCTTGTTGTGAGCCGTGTCACTTAACCACTTGCCCACGATGTCCCCCGCGATACATATATGTAAATATCAAACATTGCTATGATATACAAACCCACTCTCAGAACCCGCACTCACAACCTACTCTCACAACCTACTCTCACAACCCCCCTCCCCCTTACAACCCACACTCACAACCCACTCTCCCAACCCACACTCACAACCCACACTCACTCACAACCCACACTCACAACCCACACTCACTCACAACCCACACTCACAACCCACACTCACTCACAACCCACACTCACAACCCACACTCACAACCCACTCTCCCAACCCACACTCACAACCCACACTCACAACCCACTCTCAGAACCCGCACTCACAACCTACTCTCACAACCCCCCCCCCCCTCCCCCTTACAACCCACACTCACAACCCACACTCACAACCCCCTCTCACAACCCACACTCACAACCCACACACACAACCCATTCCTACAACTCACTCTCTTTACACACACTATTGCAACCCACTCTCACAATTCACTCTTACAACAGACAACTCACTCTGAAATCAGACCACTCTTTCTGACAATGTAACAGGTCCAATTGGAGCAGAGGAGTTGGGGCTAGAAACTTGTTCTCGGAGAAAAGTAAAAGATATTTTAAGTCAGACAGGATCAGGTCAAACTAGGGTCATGCACGCCGCACAGTCATTGACAAAGCGGGGTTTTGACTAGCAACTCGAGCAGAGGTAGAGATGTCTGCTGTAAGCGAGTTGGAGACTGTTGTCAAAAATGGTGAGGGTTCTAGTATAGCTCATTTGATGTATTAATTAGAGGCACAAGAAAATTGTAAATGTATTGAGCGACACATAATTTGTCAACACAACTGTCTCTAGCAGAGTGACAGGAGGAACAAGAAAGACAGGTAAGTAAATAGGTTTCAGTGGGAGGAACTTGTCGGCCTGACAGGAGGCAAAAGAAAGACAGGTAAGTAAATAGGTTTCAGTGGGAGGAACTTGTCGGAGTGACAGGAGGGAAAAGAAAGACAGGTAAGTAAATAGGTTTCAGTGGGAGGAACTTGTCGAAGTGACAGGAGGGACAAGAAAGACAGGTAAGTAAATAGGTTTCAGTGGGAGGAACTTGTCGGAGTGACAGGAGGGAAAAGAAAGACAGGTAAGTAAATAGGTTTCAGTGGGAGGAACTTGTCGAAGTGACAGGAGGGACAAGAAAGACAGGTAAGTAAATAGGTTTCAGTGGGAGGAACTTGTCGGAGTGACAGGAGGGAAAAGAAAGACAGGTAAGTAAATAGGTTTCAGTGGGAGGAACTTGTCGAAGTGACAGGAGGGACAAGAAAGACAGGTAAGTAAATAGGTTTCAGTGGGAGGAACTTGTCGAAGTGACAGGAGGGACAAGAAAGACAGGTAAGTAAATAGGTTTCAGTGGGAGGAACTTGTCAGATTGACAAGTGTTACAGGCTCAAGGATGATTAGAGTGGATCACTGGACAAGGGGGTAGAACCACGTTATTTAGGGAGACGACTAAGGGTCCAATAAAATCAGGTGCAAGAAAGATTTCAGACAGAGCTGGATGGACAGCTAACCCACTATGCTCCAGGGAATTGTCTTTGTGCCAATTAGGGTGAACGGTAGCTCTTCTATATTAGTGAGAGGAGAAAGACGTATGATTACTTCAAGTGAGAAGGTTTGTCTGTACGTAAAAGGGTGGGATACATTCCCGAAAGCCGTGTCAAATGAGATGTAACAATAGGGTGTGGCGAACCATGAAGCTGGTGTTCTAAGATGCAGGGCCAACGACCGCCAGAGATCATCTTCATCGCCAACTGCCCAAGTGCACCACGTGATCACGAATTTAAAAAGTAAATCAATTTTAGAACAGGATTTTTATAGATTAAGTCTGTGACGTTTGTAGATAATGTGAAGCATAGGCTGGACAACAGAACTGGATTATATATCCAGGGGGTTCCATCCAAGCTCATGCTGACACCTCCTGAGTTGGACGTTTTTAATTATAATTAGTTTAGTTAGTTTTGATTTGTTGGGAAAGTCTCGACTTGTAATAAATGAATAATCTTGTGTTTTATTATTCCCATAATTGTTGGTGTTTTCTGTGTTGATGTGGAGGAAGAGTAACTGACATTAATTATATGTCAGAGAGTAAGAAGGAGTGAAAGAATAGTCAGAAGGATATTATAACCCTATTAGAACAACAGAACACAAGATTTAGAACCCAGGTTAGAAACGGACAAACAAGTCAGAACACAAGATTTAGAACCCATGTCCGAACCAGACAAACAAATCAGAACACAGGATTTAGAACCCAGGTCAGAAACGGACAAACAAGTCAGAACACAAGATTTAGAACCTATGTCCGAACCGGACAAACAAGTCAGAACACAAGATTTAGAATCCAGGTTAGAAACGGACAAACAAGTCAGAACACAAGATTTAGAACCCAGGTTAGAAACGGACAAACAAGTCAGAACACAAGATTTAGAACCTATGTCCGAACCGGACAAACAAGTCAGAACACAAGATTTAGAATCCAGGTTAGAAACGGACAAACAAGTCAGAACACAAGATTTAGAACCCAGGTTAGAAACGGACAAACAAGTCAGAACACAAGATTTAGAAACCAAGTCAGAAACGGACAAACAAGTCAGAACACAAGATTTAGAACCCATGTCCGAACCGGACAAACAAATCAGAACACAAGATTTAGAACCCAGGTCAGAAACGGACAAACAAGTCAGAACACAAGATTTAGAACCCAGGTCAGAAACAGACAAACAAGTCAGAACACAAGATTTAGAACCCAGGTCTACGATCCAATCGAACAATGAGGTTAAAGTCTGGTTAGGCAAAACACACTGATCAGCGAATGTTAGCCAGGGTCAGGAGAAATATACTGGCCAAGACCCTCGCCTGACCTCCTCGTTGGTCATCCTGGAAACGGGCTGTTGTCGAGGACAACAGTCTGGCTCACTGAGGGATCGACGTGATCCCCCTATTAGTGAGCGACACGCAGATGAAACCAAGAATAGTACAACCCCCTGGAGGACCCCGGTCCACCTTCATTAGCACGCTCGGGATGTGAGGAAAGCTATGACAATCTGCCACTTAACACCCTTTTCAGGGCGCACAAAAGAGTAACCTCATTGTGGTCATTCCCGAACAAACAAACAGAACCCAGGTCAGAAACAAAAATCGAATTCCTCTCAATAAGACCTACCTGTCGCAGCAAATACAGGTGACTGCTGCCAAAGCAAGGACTGTAAGCGCGCTAGCACAAGCCACAACCAGGATTGCCGTATCTGATAGACATAGAAACGTGATCACATTCACCATCATTGGCTCTTTCCGTCTTGTTAGACGATAGTAATCGTGCTACTAGAAAGGAAATAAATATAGAGACCACGTGTTGCCCATACAGTATGGTCCCTCTCTAGGTCGGACTTGTTTACTCCAAGGGAAAGGTGTACCAATACATTTGGAACAAGGCAAGCTGCAGAAGCTGCCGGATCAGATGAGAAATGCTCTATCTGTTCGTCTGTCGGGGCTTCACTCCTAGACCAGACGCCAACAAAGGCTAAGGACCTAGTCTGCCCTGCCACAACACTCAGCCGAGGTTGCCTTTCCTCGTTCTAGGATAATGCATGCTATCCTCTTGGTTGTGCTTCTTCGCACATCGTCGGTTGTCAGGTTTGGTAGATGCTGATCAACTTTCAGAGTTACCAGAAAACAGGTTGCGCAGCCATTTCTGACAAACCCCGACAAGATACGCGAGTATCTTATCTACAAGGCTTCCGTTGATTTGAAATCAGAGTTTTCTTCTATTACATGAGCTGCCTTCCTAGGCTTTCGAGCCCCATCTGCCCGAAACTACTGGTTTTAAGCCCCTTCTCCTGTTAGTCAAAACAGTTCTGGCACGCGAAGGCCAGGAGATGGACTTTGTTGTCAGAAACTATTTGAGACGCACGCCATGGTAGCATTTAGTTGGTGTTGTCCGGGGTCAACCCCACCCCAGGCTATAACAACATTTATAAACTTGATCACATTACACTTAATCAATTATTTGTCCACAGTCATATGTCATGTGATTTGTCATGACAGTCAGTACACAGTCATATGTCATGTGATTTGTCATGACAGTCAGTACACAGTCATATGTCATGTGATTTGTCATGACAGTCAGTACACAGTCATATACCGTGTCGCAGTAAGTATGTCCTAATAATTCTTATCTAATGATGTTTTGTCTTCTACAACATCAACTTTAGCTAGTGGCGCCTCTTACAACATTAACTTTAGCTAGTGGCGCATCTCACAACATCAACTTTAGCTAGTGGCGCCTCTCACAACATTAACTTTAGCTAGTGGCGCATCTCACATTAACTTTAGCTAGTGGCGCCTCTTACAACATTAACTTTAGCTAGTGGCGCATCTCACATTAACTTTAGCTAGTGGCGCCTCTTACAACATCAACTTTAGCTAGTGGCGCCTCTTACAACATTAACTTTAGCTAGTGGCGCATCTCACATTAACTTTAGCTAGTGGCGCCTCTTACAACATCAACTTTAGCTAGTGGCGCCTCTTACAACATTAACTTTAGCTAGTGGCGCATCTCACATTAACTTTAGCTAGTGGCGCCTCTTACAACATCAACTTTAGCTAGTGGCGCCTCTTACAACATTAACTTTAGCTAGTGGCGCATCTCACATTAACTTTAGCTAGTGGCGCCTCTTACAACATCAACTTTAGCTAGTGGCGCCTCTTACAACATTAACTTTAGCTAGTGGCGCATCTCACATTAACTTTAGCTAGTGGCGCATCTCACAACATCAACTTTAGCTAGTGGCACCTCTCACAGCATTAATTTTAGCTAGTGGCACGTCTCACAACATTAACTTTAGCTAGTGGCGCCTACAACAACACAGGCCTCACCTAGTGGCGCCTATCACAACACATGCCTTAATAATGGCGCCTCTCATAACCCAGGCCTCACCTAGTGGCACCTCTCACAATATAGGCCTCACCTAATGGTGCCCCTCACAACACAGGCCTCACCTAATGGTGCCCCTCACAACACAGGCATCATCTAGTCGCGCCCATCACACAAACCTGACCCAATGGCGCCCCTCACACAAACCTCACCAAATGGCGCCCCTCCAACAAACCTGACCCAATGGCGCCCCTCACACAAACCTCACCAAATGGCGCTTTGACTGTTAAATCCATGTGGTCAGACACGTCCATCCTGTGTTTGGGTGCCGCGTCTATTGGATGACCTTGAACCTGCAGAGACAGCAGAGGTTGATAGATGACCTTGAGTGACAATTGTAGATGGTATAAGCTACAGACTGTAATGAAAAAGAACTTACAACAGTCACACCAGTACTTACATAGAAATTCACACCAGAACTTACATATACATTCACACTTGTACTTACATAGCCATTCACATCAGTGCTTACATAGACATTCACACCAGTACTTACAACATTCACACCAGTACTTAAAACATTCATTAGAGTACTTTAAACATTCACACCAGTACTTACAAAATTCACACCAGTACATGCAACATTCACACCAGTACTTACAACAATCACACAAGTACTTACAACAATCACACAAGTACTTATAACATTCACACCAGTACTTACAACAATCACACCAGTACTTGCAACATTCAAACCAGTACTTCCATAGACATTAACACCAGTACTTACACCATTCACACCAGTACTTACATCACTCACACCAGTACTTACATCACTCACACCAGTACTTACATCACTCACACCAGTACCTACATCACTCACACCAGTACCTACATCACTCACACCAGTACTTACATCACTCCCACCAGTACTTACATCACTCACACAAGTACCTACATCACTCACACCAGTACCTACATCACTCACACCAGTACTTACATCACTCACACCAGTACTTACATCACTCCCACCAGTACTTACATCACTCACACCAGTACCTACATCACTCACACCAGTACCTACATCATTCACACCAGTACTTACATCACTCACACCAGTACTTACATCACTCCCACCAGTACTTACATCACTCACACAAGTACCTACATAATTCACACCAGTACTTACATAATTCACACCAGTACTTACAACATTAACACCAGTACTTACATCATTCACACAAGTACCAACACTCACACTAGCACTGACATTAATTGATTAATCAATGATTAAAAGCCTTGTCAGCTCCCTGAGGATCACACGCCTGCAATAACTACACGCTATTGGCCTGTCGTATGTATTGAAGCTAGCCCTTGCCCAAATTGTTTTTAAAACAGGATTTGCATGTTACATTGGTACTATTCCCTGCTTTCCTTTCGGTCGGCCGTAGTAACCAGTACTTGCGTTTCCGTTCCGGTCTACACCCGTACTCAGAACATCCACACCAGTACTTACATCATCCACACTAGTACTTACATCATCCACACCAGTACTTTCATCATCTACACCAGTACTTACATCATCCACACCAGTACTTACATC
>JAVGWX010000267.1:0-32500 GCA_036924085.1 Ariolimax columbianus | reverse complement strand
GCCACACACTTCTCTCTCACATCCAGCCACACACTTCTCTCTCATATCCAGCCACACACTTCTCTCTCACATCCAGCCACACACTTTTCTTTCACATCCAGCCTAGGCCCTTACACTTCTCTCTCACATCCAGCCACACACTTTTCTTTCACATCCAGCCTAGGCCCACACACTTCACTTCCACATCCAGCCACACACTTCTCTCTCACATCCAGCCACACACTTCTCTTTCACATCCAGCTTAGGCCCACACTCTTCTCTTCCACATCCAGCCACACACTTCTTTCCCACATCCAGCCACACACTTCTTTCCCACATCCAGCCACACACTTCTTTCCCACATCCAGCCACACACTTTTCTTCCACATCCAGCCACACACTTCTTTCCCACATCCAGCCACACACTTCTTTCCCACATCCAGCCACACACTTTTCTTCCACATCCAGCCACACACTTCTCTTCCACATCCAGCCACACACTTCTTTCCCACATCCAGCCACACACTTTTCTTCCACATCCAGCCACACACTTCTTTCCCACATCCAGCCACACACTTTTCTTCCACATCCAGCCACACACTTCTTTCCCACATCCAGCCACACACTTCTTTCCCACATCCAGCCACACACTTCTTTCCCACATCCAGCCACACACTTCTTTCCCACATCCAGCGACACACTTTTCTTCCACATCCAGCCACACACTTTTCTTCCACATCCAGCCACACACTTCTCTTCCACATCCAGCCACACACTTCTTTCCCACATCCAGCCACACACTTCTTTCCCACATCCAGCCACACACTTCTCTTCCACATCCAGCCACACACTTCTGTTCCACATCCAGCCACACACTTTTCTTTCACATCCAATCTAGGCCCACACACTTCTGTCTCACATCCAATCTAGGCCCACACTTTTCTTTCACATCCAATCTAGGCCCACACACTTTTGTCTCACATCCAATCTAGGCCCACACACTTCTATTTCACATCCAGCCTAGACCCACACACTACTCTCTCACATCCAGCCAAATACTTCTCTCCCACATCCATCCACACGTCTCTCTCACATCCAGTCTAGACGGGCACACTTCTCTTCCGCATCCAGCCTTTACTAACTAGAACTCAGAGCCACTAACAGTCTGGCCACATTGCCTGCTGTCCCAGCATCGATAAGACTCATGCTGCGCGCCTACGCCTGGAGATACACCGCTAATTCAACCGCCATCTTCAGTCCGACAGAACTGTCATGCGATTTCTCAACAACCATCATCGGGATCAAAGTCAGTCCCACACTAAACCTATGTCTATGACTCACAATCAGTCACATACTAAATCTGTGTCCATGACTCACAATCAGTCACACACTAAACCTATGTCTATGACTCACAATCAGTCACACACTAAATCTGTGTCCATGACTCACAATCAGTCACACACTAAACTGTGTCCATGACTTACAATGAGTCCCACACTAAACATGTGTCCACGACTCACAGTCAGTCACACACTAAACCAGTGTCCATGACTCACAATCAGTCATACACTAAACATGTGTCCATGACTCGCAGTCAGTCACACACTAAACCTGTGTCCATGACTCACACACTAAACCTGTGTCCATGACTCACAGTCAGTCACACACTAAACCTGTGTCCATGACTCACAGTCAGCCACACGCTAAACCTGTGTCTATGACTCACAGTTAGTCACACGCTAAACCTGTATCCATTACTCACAAGCATTCACATACTAAACCTGTGTTCATGACTCACAGCCAGGCACACACTAAACCTGTGTCCATGACTCACAATTAGTCACACACTAAACCTGTGTCCATGACTCACAGTCAGTGAGACACTAAACCTGTGTCCATGACTCACAGTTAGTCACACGCTAAACCTGTATCCATGACTCACAATCATTCACATGTTAAACCTGTGTCCATAACTCACAATCATTCATATGCTAAACCTGTGTCCATGACTCACAATCATTCACATGCTAAACCTGTGTCCATGACTCACAATCATTCACATGCTAAACCTGTGTTCGTGACTCCCAGTCAGGCACACGCTAAAGCTATTCCCGTAATTAACTACCTGGTAGTCTCGTAGTGTTTTACGTTATCTGGTCACGGGGCTTGACCGGCCGGTTGTGATAGTCTGCAAACTTCTGATCGTAGAACAAATTATTCTCAACATTGGTTTGTAGGTGTGATCCCTGAGGAGTCTTATGGTACAACTGACTTTCGATCAGACGTTTCGTACAACCTGACGTAAGCAGCTATTCGAGAGAGTCTACGTCACTGCTCTTTTAAGTGTTCTTCTTACACCATTGCTTGCTGTCATTTCAGGGGACCATCAAGAACTGATGTCTGTGAAATCCACAGCTAACAATTCTCAGGATCCTTTTCCGATTCTCACTGTCTACATAAGTGCTGTCATTTTCGGCGGGCCACCAAGAGCAGAAGTTCGTGAAATCTACAGTTAACGTTGTCACCAACTGAGTCTCTCAAGTGAACAGTTTTCTTTCTCGTGTTGCTGGGGAAAGGCCACCATTCAATCCATTTAGCAACGGTGCACTTATCAAAGAAAGATATTGGGATAGCGTTCCGGACAGCGCTTACTGAAATTAGTTGTGCTTCTGTCTGTACTGGCCCCGCTACTCCCTACCCAACATGGTTGATGGTCACGGGGTACTTCTGTCCCCACCTTGTTCACCAGCGAGCCGCTCAAATCAATATTGTGCCTGTGACACCTGTCAGTCTATCAAGTTCCCCCCTTTGGAGCCCCTACAAACTTCTCTGGCCAGATTGTCACCCTGTCAATCTCAATGTGATAGTCTGTCATATAATCATATGTCGCTCAAATCATATAACACCCCCCCCCCCCCCCGGTTCGGTACAACTCTGTAGTGATGTGATGATGCCAGTACAACTCTGTAGTGATGCTGGTACAACTCTGTAGTGATGTTCTGATCCCGGTACAACTATTAGTGATATGATGATCCCAGAATAACTCTGTAGTGATGTGAAGATGTTAGTACAACTTAGTAGTGATGTGATGATGCCAGTACAACTCTGTAGTGATGTGATGATCCAAGTACATCTCTGTAGTGATGGGATGATGCAAGTACAACTTTGTAGTGATCCCGGTAGAACTCTGTAGGGATGTGATGATGCCGGTACAACTCTATAATGATCCAGGTACAACTTTTTAGTGATGTGATAATGCCAATACAACTCTGTAGTGATATGATAATGCCGGTAAACTATGTAGTGATGTGATGATGCTGGTACAACTCTGTAGTGATGTGATGATGCCGGTACAACTCTGTATTGATCCTGGCACAACTCTGTAGAGATGGCGGTACAACTCTGTAACTTAACTTAAAATCTCTATACTGGTCTAGAAAGTTACAGAGTATGTATACAACCCGTTTCTTTAACATTTACTTAATCTTAAAATACCAATGTACATCCAATCTATTCTTGAATGCCTTAATAGACACTGCCTCCATTATTTTGTATAGCAATGTATTTAAAGCATTCACCGCTCTGTCTAAAAAAATATCTCATAGCATCTAACCTGGACCTTTCTTTAGATAATTTATGGCTATGACCTCTTGTTCTTATAGGTGGTTGTATTTTGACAAACGTGTTACTAGCTCATCTTTTCCTTTGATTATCTTATAAACCTGTATTGTCACCTCGAATTGTTCTCTCTTCTAGACACGGCCAGTTTTTCTTTTTCCTCGTAACTGTAATTCTGGAATACCACTATCAGCTTTGTCGCTCTTCTTTGTATCCTTTCCACCATGTTTATGTCTCCTCTACGATAAGGACTCCACATCTGTACACAGTATTCCAATCTGATTTTTTGCCCTTTTTGAATAACGGGATCACTCCTGCATCTTTCCAATCCAGTAGAAACAATTACTTTAGCAAGTGATTGAAAACATAATATAGCCAATGGTTTTGCTAGTTGGTCTCTAATTTCAAACAGCAATTTTGGATGAATACCATCTTGACCTGGACATTTATCCACTTTCAACCCCTGCAATTTAAAAAAAACACATTTCCTAAGAAATACAGATTGATCTTAATCCCGCTGCATCCATGTCTCTTTGAAAGATATCTATAGGCTCTGGGATCTTGGAGCAGTCCTCTTTTGTGTAGACAGGTCCAAAGTACTGATTGAGTAGATTAGCGGCCTCCCTATTCTCACTTATTATTTTCCCTGCGCTGTCTATGAGAGGGCCTACTTTGTCTTTCATTCTTTGTTTATTTCTAACATACGAGAAGAAGATTTTACTGTCAGTCTTGATCCTCTGAGCAAAATCCTTTTCGAAGTCAATTTGTGTAATGTAATGGTCCCTGTACAACTCTATAGTGATGTGATGATCTGTCTGCGAGAAGGTATAGAAGTAGTGTAGGTGTGGGAGAAGGTATAGAAGTAGTGTAGGTGTGGTAGAAGGTATAGAAGTAGTGTAAGCGTGTTGTAATAGTTGTGTCGACCGTATGTCAGGATCTGGGCGCATGAAGAAGGTCTCTCACCTGTACAGTTGCATACCATGCCGAGAGTTAGCATACTCTGCCGATAGTTAGCATACTCTGCCGAAAGGTAGCATACCCTGCCGATAGTTAGCATATTCTGCCGAGAGTTAGCATACCCTGGCGAGAGTTAGCATATCCTGCCGAGAGTTAGCATACCCTGGCGAGAGTTAGCATACCCTGCCGAGAGTAAGCATACCCTGCCGAAAGGTAGCATACCCTGCCGATAGTTAGCATACTCTGCCGATAGTTAGCATATCCCGCCGAGAGTTAGCATACCCTGGCGAGAGTTAGCATACCCTGCAGATGGTTAGGACGGAATAACACCGTTTTGAAATATGTATATGGAATAAATAGAGATTGTGTTTGTACAGACTGCCTTGATGGCTGGTGTTTGTACAGGCTGCCTTGATAGCTGATGTTTGTACAGACTGCCTTGATGGCTGGTGTTTGCACAGACTGCCTTGATGGCTGATGTTTGTACAGACTGCCTTGATGGCTGATGTTTGTACAGACTGCCTTGATGGCTGATGTTTGTACAGACTGCCTTGATGGCTGGTGTTTGTACATACTACCTTGATGGCTGGTGTTTGTAGAGACTGCCTTGATGGCTGGTGTTTGTAGAGACTGCCTTGAATCGTGGTGTAGCTCTGATCATCTATGTAGAAACTGCTGTGGAATGTTCTAGGATACACGAGATAAGTCAGCCTGTTAGCGTTAGTCAGTTGCAGCTTTAGAATTGTCAAGTAACAGTGAGAGACCGTGTTATAGCCATTTGGGATCTATTGATCAGGCTAGTATAGATTGTGTGGCAGATCTAATCCCATATAAATTGTGTGGCAGATCTAAGCCTATATAGATTGTGTGGTAGATTTAAGCCCATATAGAACATAAAATTGTGCACACCTCAAATGTGGAATGTGCTGAGTGTGTGTATACGCAAACACACCGCATTCGGACAAATGAACCAGCCGCAACCAACCGTTAAAATGGTGCTTCTGAACAACATGCGCTACAAACAGCGAATTGTTATATAATTCCTCGTTGCAGTGAAAGAAACGGCTGTGAATATTCACCAACGCTTGTGTACTGTGTATGGATGTTGTGCAGTCGATAAGAGCACAGTCAGTCAATGGACTAAGAGAATTAAAACTTCTGCAAGTAGAGAGACGCAGCTGCATGGTCTACAGCGAAATGGACGTCCTGTCACAGCAGCCAGGCCAGACATGTTGAACCGTGCTGTCATCAGTCGTAGTGATAGGCTAATTATCATTAAACATTTGGTCTTGCAGCTTTCAGTCGGCAAGGGAAGTGCAGTTTAAATTATCAAGACTGGGATTTACAAAGATTTCCCATGGGTTCTTCGAAGTTCTCTCACAAAATGCAAAGAAAAACAATTTCTTTTGAATTTTTGGATTGTTTCGATGCTTAATGGAGAAAACGTTTTGTCCAAGACCGTTACAGGTGACGAAACATGGGCTCATCATTTGAAGTCTGAGACAAAAAGGCCGTCAATGGAGCGGCATCATTTTTAATCACTACGAGGAAAGAAATTAACTTCTTCAGACAGAAAAATCATGGTCACTGTCTTTTGGGACAATTAAGGTGTGATTCTTGTGGATGGGATGCCAAGGGAAGAGACAATCAATTTGTGAGCTTACATCCAGACACTGACCGAACTCAATGGACGGTTCCGCAGAGTTCGTCCTCACAAGTCCAACAGAACTGTTTCTCCTCCATGACAATGTGCCCTCACACAAGTCTGACAACAACAAAATCAGGTTGGACTGTACTCCCTCACAGAAGTCTGACAACACGTGAGGCAACAACCAAATCGGGTTGGACTGTACTCCCTCACACAAGTCTGACAACAACCAAATCGGGTTGGACTGTACTCCCTCACAGAAGTCTGACAACACGTGAGGCAACAACCAAATCGGGCTGGACTGTACTCCCTCACACACGTCTGACAACAACCAAATCGGGTTGGACTGTACTCCCTCCCACAAGTCTGACAACAACAAAATCAAGTTGGACTGTACTCCCTCACACAAGTCTGACAACAACCAAATCAGGTTGGACTGTACTCCCTCACACAAGTCTGACAACACGTGAGACAACAACCAGATCAGGTTGGAATGTACTCCCTCACACAAGTCTGACAAAAACCAGATCAGGTTGGACTGTACTCCCTCACACAAGTCTGACAACACGTGAGACAACAACCAGATCAGGTTGGACTGTACTCCCTCACACAAGTCTGACAACAACCAAATCAGGTTGAACTGTACTCCCTCACACAAGTCTGACAGCAACAAAATCAGGTTGGACTGTACTCCCTCACACAAGTCTGACAACAACCAAATCAGGTTGGACTGTACTCCCTCACACAAGTCTGACAACAACAAAATCAGGTTGGACTGTACTCCCTCACACAAGTCTGACAACAACCAAATCAGGTTGGACTGTACTCCCTCACACAAGTCTGACAACAACCAAATCAGGTTGGACTGTACTCCCTCACACAAGTCTGACAACACGTTGAGACAACAACCAGATCAGGTTGGACTGTACTCCCTCACACAAGTCTGACAAAAACCAGATCAGGTTGGACTGTACTCCCTCACACAAGTCTGACAACACGTGAGACAACAACCAGATCAGGTTGGACTGTACTCCCTCACACAAGTCTGACAACAACCAGATCAGGTTGGACTGTACTCCCTCACACAAGTCTGACAACAACCAAATCGGGTTAAACTGTACTCCCTCACACAAGTCTGACAACAACCAGATCAGGTTGGACTGTACTCCCTCACACAAGTCTGACAACATCCAGATCAGGTTGGACTGTACTCCCTCACACAAGTCTGACAACAACCAAATCGGGTTAAACTGTACTCCCTCACACAAGTCTGACAACAACCAGATCAGGTTGGACTGTACTCCCTCACACAAGTCTGACAACAACCAGATCAGGTTGGACTGTACTCCCTCACACAAGTCTGACAACAACCAAATCAGGTTGGACTGTACTCCCTCACACAAGTCTGACAACAGCCAGATCAGGTTGGACTGTACTCCCTCACACAAGTCTGACAACAACCAGATCAGGTTGGACTGTACTCCCTCACACAAGTCTGACAACACGTGAGACAACAACCAAATTGGGTTGGACTGCGCTCCCAATCCACCCTATCGTCCTGATCTGGGTCCCTGCGCTCCGTGGGGCAAATTTTGAGGATGATGAAGGTGGGATTAAAGCAGTGACGAAATGACTACCATACGTGAACATGACAAAAACTTGTATATGCGAGACATACCGGGTACATGCGAGACATATATGTTACATGCAAGACATACCTGTTACATGCGAGACAAATCTGGTACATGCGAGACATACCTGTTACATACGAGACATACCGGGTACATGCGAGACATAACGAGTACATACACTTATATCGCGCTGGCGTCAATCCGTACAAGTCGATGGGGTTTATGTTGAGCAAGTTGACATGACACATCCTCCCGGTACATTTGGAATAAAGTTCCTGAACAAAATGGTGTGGTGCATTACATTCTGACCTCCCCTCGTATATGTGTACATGTGATTTTCTGGGCTAGGAATATGTGTACATGTGATTTTCTGGGCTAGGAATATGTGTACATGTGATTTTCTGGGCTAGGAATATGTGTACATGTGATTGTGTGGGCTAGGAATATGTATACATGTGATTGTGTGGACTAGAAATATGTGTGAACGTGTGAATGTATGGGCTAGGAATATGTGTGAATGTGTGGGCTAGGAATATGTGTACATGTGATTGTGTGGGCTAGGAGTATGTGTACATGTGATTGTGTGGGCTAGGAATATGTGTACATGTGATTATGTGGGCTAGGAATATGTGTACATGTGATTGTGTGGGCTAGGAATATGTGTACATGTGATTGTGTGGGCTAGGAATATGTGTACATGTGATTGTGTGGGGCTTAGTTATATGTGTACATGCGATTGTGTGGGGGCTGGTTATATGTGTACATGCGATTGTGTGGGGGTTATTTATATGTGCACATGTGATTGTGGGGGGTTATGTATATGTGTACATGTGATTGTGGGGAGTTAGTTATATGTGTACATGTGATTGTGGGGGGTTAGTTATATGTGTAAATGTGATTGTATGGGGGCTAGTTATATGTGTATATGTGATTGTGTGGGCTTAGTTATATGTGTACATGCGATTGTGTGGGGTATGAATATCTGTACGTGTGATTGTGGGGGCTAGTTATATGTGTACGTGTGTGTACGTGTTATGAGTTTGTTTGACTGTGTGTACGTGTTGTGAGTGTGTTTGACTGTGTGTACGTGCTGTGAGTGTGTTTGACTGTGTTTACGTGTTGTGAGTTTGTTTGACTGTTTGTACGTGTTGTGAATTTGTTTGACTGTGTGTACGTGTGTGTGTTGTGAGTGTGCATGAAATGGTTGTGTGTGTACGTGTGTGTGCATGAAATGGTTGTGTGTGTACGTGTTCTAGGCGAATGAGAAGATAAAAGTCAAGTGCCAGGCCTCTATAGTCAGCCATCGAGTGAGCTTATTGGCTGTACTTGGACAAGTGCTAGGCCACGACCACTTGGTTCACCATCATGGCCAGGCACACTGGATGACAGTTTTCATGATGTCCTTAGCTGTCATGTGACGTTCGTGTCATGTGTGTGTGTGTGAGACGTTCTTGTCATGTGTGTGTGTGTGTGTGTGACGTTCCTGTCATGTGTGTGAGTTTGTGACGTTCTTGTCATGTGCGTGTGTGTGACGTTCTTGTCATGTGTGTGTGTGATATTTGTTTCAGTTGTGTGTGACGTTCTTGTCATGTGTGAATGACGTTCTTGTCATGTGTGTGTGACGTCCTTGTCATGTTTGTGTGAAGTTCTTGTCATGTGTGTGAGTTTGTGACGTTCTTGTCATGTGCGTGTGTGTGACGTTCTTGTCATGTGTGTGAGTGATGTTTGTTTCATGTGTGTGTGACGTTCTTGTCATGTGTATGTGACGTTCTCGTCATGTGTGAGTGACGTCCTTGTCATGTGTGTGACGTCCTTGTCATGTGTGTGTGAAGTTCTTGTCATGTGTGTGTGACGTCCTTGTCATGTGTATGTGAAGTTCTTGTAATGTGTGTGTGACGTCCTTGTCATGTGTGTGTGACGTCCTTGTCATGTGTGTGTGACGTCCTTGTCATGTGTGTGTGAAGTTCTTGTAATGGGTGTGTGACGTTCTTGTCATGTGACACTATTGTCAAACTGTCACCTCCTTTAAGGACATGTGCCGCGATTGACCTAATGTGTTTTATATGGGGTCGGTGTGATACAGGGGGCTGGAGTGACACGAGGCGGGGGCGTGGGGAGGGGAGACAATTTATTGCAAGACTATTGGAGGTAGTTTTCTGTAGAAACCAACAACAAGAAAATGAACAGAGGACTTATACACCCAAAGGAGGAAGGTTTGTACACTCCTAGGAGGCAGGTTTGTACACCCAAAGGAGGAAGGTTTGTACAATCCTAGGACGCAGTTTTGTACACCCAAAGGAGGAAGGTTTGTACAATCCTAGGACGCAGTTTTGTACACCCAAAGGAGGAAGGTTTGTACACTCCTAGGAGGCAGGTTTGTACACCCAAATGAGGAAGGTTTGTACACTCCTAGGACGCAGTTTTGTACACCCAAAAGAGGAAGGTTTTTACACTCTTAGGAGGCAGGTTTGTACCTCCAAAGCAAGAAGGTTTGTACACTCTTAGGAGGAAGATACTATTAGCTACAAGGAAATGAAGAGAAAACCATTATAACCCATGGTAGAAGAGGATCAAGCATGTATAGGCATATATCTCATGTTGTTGTATGTCATGTTGTTGTATGTCATGTTGTTGTATGTCATGTTGTTGTATGTCATGTTGTTGTATGTCATGTTGTTGTATGTCATGTTGTTGTATCTCATGTTGTTGTATGTCATGTTGTTTTATCACATGTCTATTTAGTTGTGGCTATCTTCCCCAGTCTATTTAGTTGTGGCTATCTTCCCCAGTCTATTTAGTTGTGGCTATCTTCACCAGTCTATTTAGTTGTGGCTATCTTCCCCAGTCTATTTAGTTGTGGCTATCTTCCCCAGTCTATTTAGCTGTGGCTGTCTTCCCCAGTCTATTTAGTTGTGGCTATCTTCCCCAGTCTATTTAGTTGTGGCTATCTTCCCCAGTCTATTTAGTTGTGGCTATCTTCACCAGTCTATTTAGTTGTGGTTATCTTCCCCAGTCTATTTAGTTGTGGCTATCTTCACCAGTCTATTTAGTTGTGGCTATCTTCCCCAGTCTATTTAGTTGTGGCTATCTTCCCCAGTCTATTTAGTTGTGGCTATCTTCCCCAGTCTATTTAGTTGTGGCTATCTTCCCCAGTCTATTTAGTTGTGGCTATCCTTCCGAGTCTATTTAGTTGTGGCTATCCTTCCGAGTCTATTTAGTTGTGGCTGTTTGACCATTGTTTAATTTCTGGGTGATCTTGTCTACTTCATTTTGCCGTTTCAGTCTAAGGCCAGTACCGGGACCAGATCTGAATGTGGCCACTTGTTCTCAGTACCGGGACCAGATCTGAATGTGGCCACTTGTTCTCAGTACCGGGACCAGATCTGAATGTGGCCACTTGTTCTCAGTACCGGGACCAGATCTGAATGTGGTCACTTGTTCTCAGTACCGGGACCAGATCTGAATGTGGCCACTTGTTCTCAGTACCGGGACCAGATCTGAATGTGGCCACTTGTTCTCAGTACCAGGCCAAGATCTGAATGTGGCTACTTGTTCTCAGTAACTAGTGATTGCTACTATGGTTCAGACATTGAGTTAACGTGCCATGGCCAGCAATGTCTCGTGTATGAAGCACATGTCCGTAGAACTCAACTTAACCTCCTTGTGCTAGTAACAGGAGCCATGGGAACAGCGAGGAGCTCTCTGCCGTGACACCTCCACATCACCCAGTCTGTCCTTCCCGACATGACACCTCCACATCACTCAACGTGTCATCTTATAACTATCAGCCTGTCCTTCCTTCCATGACTGGCTTATGGCAGAAGCACTTGTAGAGTCAAAACCTTTTGTTAAGTGCATAACTGACAATTTATTAATTCAACATGTAGAAGCAGCCACCAGAGGCAAAAACACACTCGACCTAGTTTTTACTGCAGAGGAAAATATGATTGAAAACGTTACCGTTGGGTAACTGTTTGGCTCAAGTGACCATCAGATCATCCGTTGGGATCTTATTGCAGGGAAAGAAGTAAACATAAACACGCGAACATACAACTACTCTAAGGCAGATGTTAAGTAGATGGAAAAGGCAGCGAGCCACATAATCTGGAAAGATATTATCATAGAAACAGATGTTGAACAAGAGTGGGAGAGTTTTAAAACAGTTCTAGAAAAGCTAAAAGTGGAATGTTTTCCATGTAGAGAGGTAAACCCCATATGGTAAAAAGTGGATAACTAGATTTGTAGTCAAATGTAGAAGAGCTAAAAATAAAGCATGGACAAAATATATAGAAGCAGGTAAATCAAAAGAAATATATTTAAAATATTTGGACAAGCAGAACTTATGTTAAGAAAGTGAATAAAACAGCAAAAATACTTTTACAAACTTGCTCAGAGGAAATTATAGGCCAACTAGCAGAACCATTGGCTATATTATGTTCTCAATCACTTACAAACGATATTGTTCCAGGGGAATGGAAAGATGCAGCAGTGATCCCCTTGTTGGCAACGTTGTCAAATGAATTAAAAATTGGTTAACAAGAAGAAGACAGAGAGTGGGCATAAATAAGGAGTACTCTGAGTGGTGTGAAGTAAAATGTGGAGTGCCCCAGGGCTCGGTTTTGGGACCGATGTTGTTCTTGATATATATAAACGATTTAGACATTGATATGAGATCCATGATTGCAAAATTTGCTGATGACACAAAACTATACAGTAGTGTCTCATCTAAAGCAGAAGTGGATATATTGATGTCGGATTTAGATAAAATTCGAGAATGGTCTGTAAGCTGGCAAATGGAGTTTAATGTAGATAAATATACAGTCATCCACAATGGTAGATCCAATATGGAACATAACTACAGAATGGGAGAAAACAATATTAGAATGATAGAATAGGAAATTGACCTAGAGGTTATAATAGATCATACAGGTAAGGCGAGTGACCAAGTTCAGGTAGCAGTGAAAAAAGGCAAATGCAATGTTAGGTATGATAAAAAAAAATATTAAACATAGGAGCAAGGAAGTGATAGTCAAACTGTATAAAGCTTTAGTTAGACCTAGATTGGAGTACTGTGTACAGGTGTGGAGTCCTTATCATAGAGGAGACATAAACATGCTGGAAAGAATACAAAAAAGAGCGACAAAACTGATAGTGAGATTCCAGAATTACAGTTATGAGGAAAGACTCAGAAAAACGGGCCAACAGTGTCTCGAAGAGAGAAGAATTCGTGGTGACTTAATACAGGTTTATAAGATGATCAAAGGAAACGATAAATTAGACTATTACAAGTTTTTCAAAATACAACGATTGACAAGAACAAGAGGGCATAGCTACAAGCTGACTAAAGAGAGGTCCAGATTAGATATTAGGAAATATTGTTTTTAGCCAGAGAGTGGTGAATGCTTGGAATGCATTGCCACGAGAGGTAGTGGAGGCAGGGACAGTTAATGCATTTAAGAATAAATTGAATGCTCATGGCTTTTAGAGCAAGGTAATGTAAATTAAACTGGTTGTATACAGACTCTGCAGAGTCTTCTAAACCAGTATAAAGACGTTAAGTTAAGTTAAGTTAAGTATGTGGACTATGGGACCTTGATGTCTGAGACATGTGGGATATGGGACCTTGATATTTGAGACATGTGGGATATGGGACCTTGATGTCTGAGACATGTGGGATATGGGACCTTGATGTCTGAGACATGTGGGATATGGGACCTTGATGTCTGAGACATGTGGGCTGGAACGCTTAACCTACCCCGATGGGATGAGCAAATGTACCCTACTTGGGATCATGAACTTCTGTGGCTATATGTCTTCTGTGGCTACATGCTTACGTCTTCTGTGACTACATGCATACGTCTTCTGTGGCTACATGCACACATCTTCTGTGGCTACATGAACAGCTCCACTGGGAAGACTGTCTTTCAAGGCTTTACCTCCCTGTCACATCACAATCCATCACCTCTCACATCACCTCTTCCATCATCTCTCCCATCACATGTCATCATCTCTCCCATCACATGCCATCACCTCTCACTTCACAAACCATCACCTCTCACACCACATGCTATCACCTCTGACATCACAAGCTATCACCTATTACATCACCTCTCACATCACAAGCCATCACCTCTCACATCACCTCTCACATCACAATCCATCACCTCTCCCATCACATGCCATGACCTCTCACATCACCTCTCACGTCACTTCTGACATCACCTCTCAAATCACATGCCATGACCTCTCACATCCTCCACCACCCACACATCATCTCCCACTCACACAGGTCCCCTCACAAACGTGTTCCAACCCCTTGTATGACAGCAGATCAGAATGAGGATGTGCCTGCCAGCTTCCGCACTTCCTCGTAGGACAGCCAGAACACCAGCGACCATGGCGCCTGTTGGTACAACAATGACAAAGGTTAAAACTTTTCACATTCAACAATCTCTCCCCACATTCAACAATCTCTCCCAATATACAACAATCTTTCCCCACATAGAACAATCGCTCCCCACATACAACAATCTCTCCCTACATAGAACAATCTCTCCCCACATACAACAATCTCTCCCCACATACAACAATCTCTCCCTACATACAACAACATCTTCCCTCATACAACATTCTCTCCCAACTTTCAACAATCCCTCCCCACATACAACACTCAACTGAATATACAATAATCCCTCCCAAAATACAACAATCTCTCCCCACATACAACAATCTGTCTCCACATACAACAATCTCTCCCAACATATATCATTCTCTCTCAACATACAATAATCTCTCACCACATAAACATTCTCTCCCAACATACAACATTTTCTCCCCACATACAACAATCTATCACAACATACAACAATATCTCCCCACACACAACAATCAACCAAATATACAACAATCTCTTCTAACATACAACAATCTCTCCCAACTTTCAACAATCTCTCCCCACTTACAGCAATCCCTTTCCACATACAACATTCAAGTCCTTATCTTCTAGGTATGTCCAATCATCTTCTGTTGAAATATAGAAAATGAATTCAGATACATGGGTACATATCAATATTCTATTTCCCCCCCCCCCCCCATGTCAACATTATATCCCCCCCCTCCAATGTCAACATTATATCTCCACTATTGTCATTCTATCCCCACATGTCAACATTAAATCCCCCCCCCCCAACCCCCAATGTCAACACTCTATCCCCCAATGTCAACATTATATCCCCCCATGCCAACATTCTATCCCTCCCCCAAATGTCAACATTCTATATCCCCAATGTCAACAATCTACCCCCCCCCCCCCCCCTCACCCAAGTCAACATTCTATCCCACCTAGGTTAACATTCTATTCCCCACATTTCAACATTATATCCCCTGCCCCCCAATGTCAACATTCTATTCCCCCCCCCCCCCCTCCCACTTGCCATATCAACATTCCCTTCATGTCAACATTTACCCCCTTTCCCCGTAAACATTCTATATTCTATACTCCCCCATGTAAATATTATACCCTCCCCCCCCCCCATGTAAACATTCTACCCTCCCCCCTCCAATGTCAACATTCTATCCCCCCCCCCCCTCCTCTAATCAACATTCTCCCCCCCACCGAAATTCAATAATCTATCCCCCCTCCCCCAGCCCATGTCAGCATTATATTCTCCCTGTCAACAGTCTAGCCCCCCCCCCCCCCCTCCCCATCACCCCAATCACTAGAACACACACACATCCCACACTGACCCTACCATTACTAGAACACACATCCCACACTGGCCCTACCATCACTAGAACACACATCCCACACTGACCCTACCATCACTAGAACACACATCCCACACTGACCCTACCATTACTAGAACACACATCCCACACTGACACTACCATCAACAGAATCAACACACATCCCACACTGACACTACCATCACTAGAACATTCACACATCCCACACTGACACTACCATCAACAGAATCAACACACATCCCACACTGACACTACCATCACTAGAACATTCACACATCCCACACTGACACTACCATCACTAGAACATTCACACATCCCACACTGACCCTACCATCACTAGAACACACATCCCACACTGACACTACCATCAACAGAATCAACACACATCCCACACTGACCCTACCATTACTAGAACACACATCCCACATTGACACTACCATCACTAGAACACACATCCCACATTGACACTACGATCACTAGAACACACATCCCACACTGACACTACCATCATTAGAACACACATCCCACACTGACAATAGTAAAGTGTACATCTCACCATCCGAGCCCAAATGGGCAGCAAGCCCTTATAGAGAGAGAGGAAACCTTCCTGTCTAACAGTCTTAACCAGGCAATCAGTGGAACCTGAGTAGAGCAAGCCTCTGTGGAGAAGCCTGACACGTTAAAAATGTTTTCAAGTCATGACCACAAATGTTAGCGGGGCATCTGGGGTTGCTGTTAGTGTTGATACAATAATGTTGGTGTTGATACAATAATGTTGGTGTTGATACAATAATGTTGGTGTTGATACAATAATGTTGGTGTGTAACAGTGCACATTCCTTTCTCTCTTGCTGCTGTAGCATATCAGTGTTTTCATGAATCGCAACCATGACAGCCCCACCATGGTCGCAGGGACCATGAATTCTAACCCTGGTCACAAGGACCATGAATTCTAACCCTGGTCACAAGGACCATGAATTCTAACCCTGGTCACAAGGACCATGAATTCTAACCCTGGTCACAAGGACCATGAATTCTAACCCTGGTCACAAGGACCATGAATTCTAACCCTGGTCAACAGGACCATGAATTCTAACCCTGGTCACAAGGACCATGAATTCTAACCCTGGTCACAAGGACCATGAATTCTAACCCTGGTCACAAGGACCATGAATTCTAACCCTGGTCACAAGGACCATGAATTCTAACCCTAGTCACAAGGACCATGAATTCTAACCCTGGTCACAAAGACCATGAATTCTAACCCTGGTCACAAGGACCATGAATTATAACCCTGGTCACAAGGACCATGAATTCTAACCCTGGTCACAAGGACCATGAATTCTAACCCTGGTCACAAGGACCATGAATTCTAACCCTGGTCACAAGGACCATGAATTCTAACCCTGGTCACAAGGACCATGAATTCTAACCCTGGTCACAAGGACCATGAATTCTAACCCTGGTCACAAGGACCATGAATTCTAACCCTGGTCACAAGGACCATGAATTCTAACCTTGGTCACAAGGACCATGAATTCTAACCCTGGTCACAAGGACCATGAATTCTAACCCTGGTCACAAGGACCATGAATTCTAACCCTGGTCACAAGGACCATGAATTCTAACCCTGGTCACAAGGACCATGAATTCTAACCCTGATCACAAGGACCATGAATTCTAACCCTGGTCACAAGGACCATGAATTATAACCCTGGTCACAAGGACCATGAATTCTAACCCTGGTCAACAGGACCATGAATTCTAACCCTGGTCACAAGGACCATGAATTCTAACCCTGGTCACAAGAACCATGAATTCTAACCCTGGTCAAAAGGACCATGAATTCTAACCCTGGTCACAAGGACCATGAATTCTAACCCTGGTCACAAGGACCATGAATTCTAACCCTGGTCACAAGGACCATGAATTCTAACCCTGGTCACAAGGACCATGAATTCTAACCCTGGTCACAAGGACCATGAATTCTAACCCTGGTCACAAGGACCATGAATTCTAACCCTGGTCACAAGGACCATGAATTCTAACCCTGGTCATCAGGACCATGAATTCTTACCCTGGTCGCAGGGACCATGAATTCTAACCCTGGCCGCAGGGACCATGAATTCTAACCCTGGTCGCAGGGACCATGAATTCTAACCCTGCTCACAGGGACCATGAATTCTAACCCTGGTCGCAGGGACCATGAATTCTAGCCCAGGTCACAGACACCATGAATTCTAGAGCTGGTCGCAGGGACCATGAATTCTAACCCTGGTCGCAGGGACCATGAATTCTAGCCCTGGTCACAAGGACCATGAATTCTAACCCTGGTCACAAGGACCATGAATTCTAACCCTGGTCACAGGGACCATGAATTCCAACCCTGGTCGCAGGGACCATGAATTCTAACCCTGGCCGCAGGGACCATGAATTCTAACCCTGGTCGCAGGGACCATGAATTCTAACCCTGGTCGCAGGGACCATGAATTCTAACCCTGGTCGCAGGGACCATGAATTCTAGCCCAGGTCACAGACACCATGAATTCTAGGTCTGGTCGCAGGGACCATGAATTCTAACCCTGGTCGCAGGGACCATGAAGTCTAGCCCTGGTCGCAGGGACCATGAATTCTAACCCTGGTCGCAGGGACCATGAATTCTAACCCTGGTCACAAGGACCATGAATTCTAACCCTGGTCACAAGGACCATGAATTATAACCCTGGTCACAAGGACCATGAATTCTAACCCTGGTCACAAGGACCATGAATTCTAACCCTGGTCACAAGGACCATGAATTCTAACCCTGGTCACAAGGACCATGAATTCTAACCCTGGTCACAAGGACCATGAATTCTAACCCTGGTCACAAGGACCATGAATTCTAACCCTGGTCACAAGGACCATGAATTCTAACCCTGGTCACAAGGACCATGAATTCTAACCCTGGTCGCAGGGACCATGAATTCTAACCCTGGTCGCAGGGACCATGAATTCTAACCCTGGTCGCAGGGACCATGAATTCTAGCCCTGGTCGCAGGGACCATGAATTCTAACCCTGGTCGCAGGGACCATGAATTCTAACCCTGGTCACAAGGACCATGAATTCTAACCCTGGTCACAAGGACCATGAATTCTAACCCTGGTCACAAGGACCATGAATTATAACCCTGGTCACAAGGACCATGAATTCTAACCCTGGTCACAAGTACCATGAATTCTAACCCTGGTCACAAGGACCATGAATTCTAACCCTGGTCACAAGGACCATGAATTCTAACCCTGGTCACAAGGACCATGAATTATAACCCTGGTCACAAGGACCATGAATTCTAACCCTGGTCACAAGGACCATGAATTCTAACCCTGGTCGCAGGGACCATGAATTCTAACCCTGGTCGCAGGGACCATGAATTCTAACCCTGGTCGCAGGGACCATGAATTCTAACCCTGGTCGCAGGGACCATGAATTCTAGCCCTGGTCACAGACACCATGAATTCTAGCCCTGGTCGCAGGGACCATGAATTCTAACCCTGGTTGCAGGGACCATGAATTCTAGCCCTGGTCGCAGGGACCATGAATTCTAACCCTGGTCGCAGGGACCATGAATTCTAACCCTGGTCGCAGGGACCATGAATTCTAGCCCTGGTCGCAGGGACCATGAATTCTAGCCCTGGTCGCAGGGACCATGAATTCTAACCCTGGTCGCAAGGACCATGAATTCTAACCCTGGTCACAGGGACTATGAATTCTAACCCTGGTCGCAGGGACCATGAATTCTAGCCCTTGTCGCAGGGACCATGAATTCTAACCCTGGTCGCAAGGACCATGAATTCTAACCCTGGTCACAGGGACTATGAATTCTAACCCTGGTCGCAGGGACCATGAATTCTAACCCTGGTCACGAGGAAAATGAATTATAATCCTCGTCACAGGGACCATGAATTCTAACTGTGACAGCGCTGTGAGATCTGATCTTTGAAAAGCTGATTCAAAAATAGGCACTTGTAGTAGCACAGTCTCCCTTCTGGTTTGTTGTACAGGCTTGATGGGATGGCCTGGACCTCGCCTGGTCTAACGTACAACTGCCCAGGCTTGGTGGGATGGCCTTGACCTCGCCTGGTCTAACGTACAACTGCCCAGGCTTGGTGGGATGGCCTGGACTTCGCCTGGTCTAACGTACAACTGCCCAGGCTTATTTCTATTGCCAGGACCTTGTCTGGTCTAACGTACAACTGCCCAGACTTATTTCTATTGCCAGGACCTTGTCTGGTCTAACGTACAACTGCCGAGGCTTATTTCTATTGCCAGGACCTTGTCTGGTCTAACGTACAACTGCCCAGGCTTGGTGGGATGGCCTGGACCTTGGCTGGTCTAATGTACAACTGCACAGACTTATTTGGGATTGCCAGGACCTTGTCTGGTCTAAGTGTAGACCCACCTTTCACTTTCCTAACTATATTTCATAACAAAACATCAATCGTAAACTGCACACGAAGATGAATCTTTATTATGGATTCTTGACATGACATTTAAAACAAGATTTGATGCTCTACAGGTTTCTAATTTCTCTCCATCTTAGATGTGGTCTAGTTCACTTCTGTCTTCTGTTCCTTACTAAACTAACTTCTAGTTCACTTCTGTCTTCTATTCCTTACTAAACTAACTTCTAGTTCACTTCTGTTCCTTACTAAACTAACTTCTGGTTCACTTCTGTCTTCTGTTCCTTACTAAACTAACTTCTAGTTCACTTTTGTCTTCTGTTCCTTATTAAACTAACTTCTAGTTCACTTCTGTTCCTTACTAAACTAACTTCTAGTTCACTGCTTACTAATTTCTAGGTCATTAACTTCTAGTTCTCTGCTGACTAACTTCTAGTTCACCAACTTCTAGTTCACTGCTTACTAATTTCTAGTTCACTACCTTCTAGTTCACTAACTTCTAGTTCACTGCTGACTAACTTCTAGTTCACTGCTGACTAACTTCTAGTTCACTAACTTCTAGTTCACTAACTTCTAGTTCACTGCTGACTAACTTCTAGTTCACTTGTTGAACTATTGAGATTGTGTCTAGACGTAGCTGGTGTCTAGACGTAACTGGTGTCTAGTAGTAACTGGTGTCTAGACGTAACTGTGTCTAGACGTAGCTGGTGTCTAGACGTAGCTGGTGTCTAGACGTAGCTGGTGTCTAGATGTAGCTGGTGTCTAGACATAACTGGTGTCTAGACGTAGCTGGTGTCTAGACGTAGCTGGTGTCTAGACATAGCTGGTGTCTAGTAGTAGCTGGTGTCTAGTAGTAGCTGGTGTCTAGACGTAACTGGTGTCTAGACGTAGCTGGTGTCTAGACGTAGCTGGTGTCTAGACGTAACTGTCTAGACGTAACTGGTGTCTAGACGTAACTGGTTTCTAGACGTAACTGGTGTCTAGACGTAGCTGGTGTCTAGACGCAGCTGGTGTCTAGATGTAACTGGTCTCTAGACGTAGCTGGTCTCTAGACGTAGCTGGTGTCTAGACGTAGCTGGTGTCTAGACGTAACTGGTGTCTAGACGTAGCTGGTGTCTAGACGTAGCTGGTGTCTAGATGTAACTGGTGTCTAGACGTAACTGGTGTCTAGACGTAACTGGTGTCTAGACGTAACTGGTGTCTAGACGTAACTGGTGTATAGATGTGGCACAATATAACTGGTGTCTAGACGTAACTGGTGTCTAGATGTAGCTGGTGTCTAGACGTAACTGGTGTCTAGACGTAACTGGTGTCTAGATCTGGCACATATAACTGGTGTCTAGACATAACTGGTGTCTAGACGTAACTGGTGTCTAGACATAGAGAGTATCCTCTGCTTGACAACACCTGTATGGCTGAGAGTGTAACAAAAACGTTTCTAGTGAAATGAACGTTAAGATAAGGAAGGTTGAAGTGACCTGCCATCCTGGGTGGGCTGGTTCATGATCCTGGACTTTATCACATCAGCTGGTGTCCCCATTAAGGCTGCCACCAAACCAGAGCAGGCACTGCCAGTCAAAAATAGGACAGTGTTACTAGAGACATGTGTCATCACAAGCATGTGCCATCACAAACATGTGTCATCACAAACACATCACAAACATGTGTCATCACAAACACATCACAAACACGTGTCATCACAAACACATGTCATCACAAACACGTGTCATCACAAACATGTGTCATCACAAACACATCACAAACATGTGTCATCACAAACACATCACAAACATGTGTCATCACAAACACATCACAAACACGTGTCATCACAAACACATGTCATCACAAACACATCACAAACATGTGTCATCACAAACACATCACAAACATGTGTCATCACAAACACATCACAAACACGTGTCATCACAAACACGTGTCATCACAAACACATGTCATCACAAACACATCACAAACACGTGTCATCACAAACCGGTGTCATCACAAACATGTGTCATCACAAACACGTGTCATCACAAATACATCACAAACATGTTGTTGAACATTTCACGAGTGACATGTCCGATTGGTGTCTCAGCCTGTGCCATCCATGATGACCCTCTCTTGATTCTTGATCCCTTGATGTCTAAGATGCTACTGTGCAGAGGGTGCCGAGTGTCTGTGGTGACACGCATATAAGCTTTGGCTTGTGGATGTCACCGATAGCAACCCCAACATGTACCACATCATCACAATCGGGGTATCTCTAGTGCAGCCCAGAACTAGACGCATACCTTCATTCTGGATGCGGTCAAACCGTTCACAATCTGGGGTAGTTGTCTCGCCGCAGCGACTCAATTTCAACCAGTGTTCGTAAAGCGATCTCAGTCCCGCCAGGCGGAGCGATAGCGCGGGCTTGCGGAAAACGCTCGCCTGCCTTTCCCCGTAGTGCGAATTGGGTGCGGTTTGTGGTAGTGGCTCCTCCACCGAGGTGCGCTAGTCTGGCCCGTATCAGGAAACGTGGTCCGTCCGTGGTGATTTATCTAAGGCTTATAGCAGAGCTCGACAGTACGTCTCGCTGGTGGTCCGACTCTCGCAAAGAGCTTGTGACCGGCAAATGGAAAGCAGGAATCGTTGCCTCGAGGCCCTGCGTTCTCCCTACGGAGAAGGGCAGGCCGGCAGGCCAAATTGTCTCTACTAGTCCCAGTGAAATTCATCGCCGAGGTCGTTGGGATCCGTTCTGCACAGAGCGCTGCCATCCCTCCTCGAGCGAGCCCGGTCGGTCGGTCGTCTGGTGCGTGTGGGAGGCCCCTGTCAGGCGGTCCTAGGTCGACGGAGTGAGGGACGGGTGGAACAACCCTCCGTCCGTCCCGTCAGTCGGTCCCTGCGGCCGTCCCAGTGAGGCTTTTTACACACCCTTCATCCGCCGACCGGTGTGTGCTGTACGTACGTCTCCGACAGATATCTGGTTGATCCTGCCAGTAGTCATATGCTTGTCTCAAAGATTAAGCCATGCATGTCTAAGTTCACACTGTCTCACGGTGAAACCGCGAATGGCTCATTAAATCAGTCGAGGTTCCTTAGATGACACGATCCTACTTGGATAACTGTGGCAATTCTAGAGCTAATACATGCTTACCAAGCTCCGACCCTCGCGGAAAGAGCGCTTTTATTAGTTCAAAACCAATCGTCGTTTCCCCTCGCGGGGTTGCGGCGTCCCCACTGGTGACTCTGGATAACTTTGTGCTGATCGCATGGCCTCATGTGCCGGCGACGCATCTTTCAAATGTCTGCCCTATCAAATGTCGATGGTACGTGACATGCCTACCATGTTTGTAACGGGTAACGGGGAATCAGGGTTCGATTCCGGAGAGGGAGCATGAGAAACGGCTACCACATCCAAGGAAGGCAGCAGGCGCGCAACTTACCCACTCCCGGCACGGGGAGGTAGTGACGAAAAATAACAATACGGGACTCTTTCTTCTTCTTCTTCTTCTGCGTACACAGTCAGACAGCAACCATTATTTTTTCGAAAAAAGCGGCGGTCGTCCTGAGACTCTCGCCACTACCATAGAGCTTGTCTTGCAGTTCCACTGGCAATGGCCACATCTGCTCTCTCTGATCCCCGTATGTCGGGCAGTTCTGCAGCAGATGTTCAGTGGTCATTTTATCAGTACCGCACGGGCATTCGTCGGTACACCCTATCTTCAATTTGTTGAATAGGTGGTACCTCAGTCTATTGTGGCCAGTGCGAAGTCTGAAGACAACGACCTTCTCTCTTCGGTTCAGCTGGTAATAGGCATCGTTTTTGGTGTAACCAGTATGTTCGGTTTCCCATTTAGTCATGTACCTGGCTTTGATAAGCCATTTTGACTCTTCGTACGTCATACTGGTATCTGTTTGTGGTAGCCTTGCACCTTCTTTTGCCAGTCTATCTGCCTCCTCGTTGCCTTGGATGTTGCAGTGTGACGGAACCCACTGTACCACTACCCTTTTTGGTGCGGACAGCTGGCACAGTTTGCAGAGTGCTGCTCTTAAGTCATTAAGCTCAGTGTTTTTCTGGCTTTTTAGCGCTGTGACTACGGCGAGAGCATCTGTCAGCAAGACTATGTGGCTCTCGTTTTCACTGTGTGTTGCCATTTCTTCCACTGCCGCCCTCAGTGCCTCTGCCTCCGCTCTGAAATTGCTTGTGTACTTACCAGTAGCGAGTGACAGTGTTATTTTTCTGCCATTTGGTAGGTTCAGGAATGCTCCTGCCCCTCCGTTCTGTGTAGCGTTTGTTACAGAACCGTCGGTGTATGCATGGGTCCAGTCCATGCTTGGGTAGCTTTTCGTTATGAAGCTTAGGGTAGTGTCTCTCCTTTCTTTTTCGGTCTGGCAGTTTTTGTTTGCAATACCTGGTATATTTTCTACCACCTCTGGAAATATATCCTGCCTCCAAGTAGGTTTTCGTACAGTAGTGATGGGTTTTGGTGTTGTTAGTGCGTTTATGGGATCTTCGTGCATCTTTGCTTTGGCTATTTCTGCAAAGTTTCTCCGCTTTAGTTTCCCAGTTCCCAAATTGTTTAGTCTCTGGTACATTGGATGGTCCGTCAGTCTTCGGAGTTTCTCTGACTGCAGCTGGGCTCTGCAGTCTCTTCTGTCGGTCATGGATTGCAGTTTTGTAATCTTTTCAAGTTCTACAATTGGCGTTGACTTCATGCCACCTGTTATAATTCTCATGGCTTGGTTTTGAAGTTTGTTAACTTTATCGAAGTTCGCCTTCGCTGCTGTTGTCCATGCCGCGATGCCATACTCGAGAACTGGTCTCACTCTTCCAGTGTACAGTTTCTTTAGTATGCCTTCGTCTGCTCCCCAGCTTGTGCCAGCAAGTTTCCTCATGATCGCCATTCTTTCTCTGGCTTTCATTCGGTTTCTCTCAATCTGACTTTTCCATGTCATGCGCCGATCAAATGTGACTCCCAGATAGGTTGGGTTGTCGTTTGGCTGCAGGATTTTGCCATTTAGGCTTAATTTGGTACTTTGGGGTTTTAATGAGAGCGAGAATATTGTGCACGTGGTTTTCTCCTCGTTTATTTTGACCAGCCATGAGTTCGCCCACTCTTCCAGCGATGTTAGGGCCGTTTGCATCCGATTTCTTGCTATAGTGAGATTCTTTTCAGAGGTCCACATAGCCAGATCGTCTGCAAACATTGAGCTATGGACTCTTCTTGGTATATTCTCTGTAATATCGTTTATATATACCAGGAAGAGTGTGGGTGACAATACTCCCCCTTGGGGTACTCCCTGCTCGAGTGTCACCTTTTTGCTCATCTGCCCTTGTACTTGGACTCTGGCCGTTCTTTGTTTGAGGTAGTGGTTGATCCACTTGTACATCTTCCCACAAACATCACTTCTTCTTAGCTTGACTCTAAGTCCATCCTTCCAGACTTTGTCAAATGCCTTTTCCAGATCCACCCAGACAGCTACTGTGTGTTTCTGTGCCTGGTAGGCATCTTCTATCTCCTGGGCTATGAGGATGACCTGGTCCTCAGTGGATCTGTGCTGTCTAAAGCCGGCTTGCTGTGGAATTAGTATTCGTTTTTCTTCCAGATGCCACATCAGTCTGGTGTTTATCATCCGTTCCATCAGCTTGCCGACACAGCTCAGTAGGCTTATGGGCCTGTATCCATTCGGATCTGTTTTGTCCTTTCCTGTTTTTGGTACTGGTACCAGTATTGCATCTTTCCATGCCTGGGGTACAATACCCCTTTTCCAGCTTTGGTTCAGGACTGATAGTAGTTTTTTCTTCGCTGTTTGGCCCAGCCCCATCAGCATTTCGTTTGTTATCCCGTCTTTTCCGGGAGATTTCCTTTTCTTTAGTGTTCTCATAGCCTCTTCCATTTCGCGCAATGTTAGTTTGGCCATCATGTGCTCTTCAGGAGCCGTATTCATGTTTTCGTGTCCCTTTAGCTCTTCGTTAATGTCTGTATGCTTATCTGCAGGGACCTCGATGTGGTTTGCTCTGGCATAGTGATCGACAAAGGCGTTTGCGGCTTTCTTACCTGTGATCAAGTTCTCGCCCTGCTTGATAGTAATTTGTTTATTTGACGGGGTTTCGTCGTTCATGGCTCTGATTAGCTTCCATAGCTTGTTCCCTTCTTTGTCCAGGTTTAAACTTTCCGTTTTATTTTTCCAACTTTCTCTTGCTGTTTGCTTGAGAGTGTGTTTGTACTGCGCCGCGGCGGCTTTGAGGGCGATGTTTGCCTTCATGGATTTTTCTCGTTCTGCCATGTTCCTAGCATTTGTTACCGCATCTTCCACTTTCTGTAACTCATCATTCCAGTAGGGCTTATAGTTTTTCCTAGCTCCTCTTGGGATGGTTTCAGTGGCGGCTTGCATTATTGCCTTGCTTAGGCTCTCTACCATGGGCTTCATTTTGGTGTTTCGTGTGTTGATGGTTTCACACAGCCCATTTGTCAGGATTGCAAATCTGTCCCAGTCGGCTCGTTTGTAATTCCAACGTGGGAGCGGTTTTGTTTCCTGTGGGCCTACTTCCATGTCAATGGTTAGCCTGATCGGCCTGTGGTCGCTACCTGCCAGTTGGTTTAGCACCTGGCGGTCTATTTTATAGTGTATGTCCTGTGTGGAGAAGGCCAAATCTGGAGTCGAGGTGGTATGCCATGTTCTTGAATAGAAGCTAGGGCTATCCTCCGGCCTATTGATTAGGGATAGATTTGCATCTATCTCCCAATCTTCCACTTCGTCACCTCTGCTGTCTGTGTCAGAGTATCCCCATCTCTCCGAGTGGCTGTTGAAATCTCCAACTACTATGCAGTTGGAGTCTCTGACCTCCATGCTCGAGAGCGATAGGTCTCTGTTTGGTGGTCCGTACAGATTGAAAATGCGGAGCTTCGTCTCTTGAGCCATTATGTCAACTCCTACAATTTCTGCTTGTCCGGTGTGATTGACAGGTACCGCGCTACTCGGTATGCTGTTTCTGGTCAGTATCAGGACCCCTCCTTTGTGGCCTTCTCTATCTAGACGGAAGGTCTGGTATCCTCTGATTGAGAATTTATGGTTATTGTTGAGGTGCGTTTCCTGGATACATGCCACGTCAATCTTACCTTCATGCAGGTGGTGTGTTAGGGAAAGTTTTTTGTTAATGACTCCCTCCGCATTCCACTGTAGTATTTTGGGGACTCTTTCGAGGCCCCGTAATTGGAATGAGTACACTTTAAACCCTTTAACGAGGATCTATTGGAGGGCAAGTCTGGTGCCAGCAGCCGCGGTAATTCCAGCTCCAATAGCGTATATTAAAGTTGTTGCAGTTAAAAAGCTCGTAGTTGGATCTCAGGCGCAGGCGGGCGGTCCGGCTCGCGCCGGTTCACTGCCCGTTGTCTCCTGCCCTACCGTCTGCCGGCTCTCTCCCACGGGTGCTCTTCGCTGAGCGTCCTGGGTGGCCGGCGCGTTTACTTTGAAAAAATTAGAGTGTTCAAAGCAGGCCTCGGCTGCCTGAATAATGGTGCATGGAATAATGGAATAGGACCTCGGTTCTATTTTGTTGGTTTTCGGAACTGGAGGTAATGATTAACAGGGACAAACGGGGGCATTCGTATTGCGGCGTTAGAGGTGAAATTCTTGGATCGCCGCAAGACGAGCTACTGCGAAAGCATTTGTCAAGAATGTTTTCATTAATCAAGAACGAAAGTCAGAGGCGCGAAGACGATCAGATACCGTCGTAGTTCTGACCATAAACGATGCCGACTAGCGATCCGCAGGAGTTGCTTCGATGACTCTGCGGGCAGCTTCCGGGAAACCAAAGTGTTTGGGTTCCGGGGGAAGTATGGTTGCAAAGCTGAAACTTAAAGGAATTGACGGAAGGGCACCACCAGGAGTGGAGCCTGCGGCTTAATTTGACTCAACACGGCCAACACTGAAATGATCGACATGCCGAGACCACTCTTCTGGGGCCTAATATGGAACTGGTGCTGGACTTAGACCCCCAGAAATCTGGGATTATGCCCCCTGTGGCTCGGTTTTGTCTGCATCCAGTGTTTGATAAAGGAATTGACGGAAGAGCACTATCAGGAGTGGAGCCTGAGACCTAAGTTAACTTACCACGCCAATACTGCAGAATGACTATCAAAAAGTACACCTTCGTGGGGTCTAATAGAGAACATGTGCTGGAATTAGACCCTCGAAAATTTTTGGGGCTACCCTCTAAGAAACTTGATTGGCTCGCTAAGGGAATTGACGGAAGGGCACCACCAGGTGTGGAACCTGCGGCTTAATTTGACTGAACACGCCAATACTGTAGAACAACTGACAAATCGAGAGCACTGCCGTTTGGGTCTAATAATGAACGTACGCTGGTATTAGACTCACGGATGACAAGTCAGCTCTCAAACACTCAAATGAAAGAACGCTACGGAAATCGTGTTTAACTCCGCAGAAACCGCAGATTTCAAATACCTGGTCACAAACAAATGCTGATGGGGCTGGGCCAAACAGCGAAGAAAAAACTACTATCAGTCCTGAACCAAAGCTGGAAAAGGGGTATTGTACCCCAGGCATGGAAAGATGCAATACTGGTACCAGTACCAAAAACAGGAAAGGACAAAACAGATCCGAATGGATACAGGCCCATAAGTCTACTGAGCTGTGTCGGCAAGCTGATGGAACGGATGATAAACACCAGACTGATGTGGCATCTGGAAGAAAAACGAATACTAATTCCACAGCAAGCCGGCTTTAGACAGCACAGATCCACTGAGGACCAGGTCATCCTCATAGCCCAGGAAATAGAAGATGCCTACCAGGCACAGAAACACACAGTAGCTGTTTGGGTGGATCTGGAAAAGGCATTTGACAAAGTCTGGAAGGATGGACTTAGAGTCAAGCTAAGAAGAAGTGATGTCTGTGGGAAGATGTACAAGTGGATCAACCACTACCTCAAACAAAGAACGGCCAGAGTCCAAGTACAAGGGCAGATGAGCAAAAAGGTGACACTCGAGCAGGGAGTACCCCAAGGGGGAGTATTGTCACCCACACTCTTCCTGGTATATATAAACGATATTACAGAGAATATACCAAGAAGAGTCCATAGCTCAATGTTTGCAGACGATCTGGCTATGTGGACCTCTGAAAAGAATCTCACCATAGCAAGAAATCGGATGCAAACGGCCCTAACATCGCTGGAAGAGTGGGCGAACTCATGACTGGTCAAAATAAACGAGGAGAAAACCACGTGCACAATATTCTCGCTCTCATTAAAACCCCAAAGTACCAAATTAAGCCTAAATGGCAAAATCCTGCAGCCAAACGACAACCCAACCTATCTGGGAGTCACATTTGATCGGCGCATGACATGGAAAAGTCAGATTGAGAGAAACCGAATGAAAGCCAGAGAAAGAATGGCGATCATGAGGAAGCTTGCTGGCACAAGCTGGGGAGCAGACGAAGGCATACTAAAGAAACTGTACACTGGAAGAGTGAGACCAGTTCTCGAGTATGGCATTGCGGCATGGACAACAGCAGCGAAGGCGAACTTCGATAAAGTTAACAAACTTCAAAACCAAGCCATGAGAATTATAACAGGTGGCATGAAGTCAACGCCAATTGTAGAACTTGAAAAGATTACAAAACTGCAATCCATGACCGATAGAAGAGACTGCAGAGCCCAGCTGCAGTCAGAGAAACTCCGAAGACTGACGGACCATCCAATGTACCAGAGACTAAACAATTTGGGAAACGGGAAACTAAAGCGGAGAAACTTTGCAGAAATAGCCAAAGCAAAGATGCACGAAGATCCCATAAACGCACTAACAACACCAAAACCCATCACTACTGTACGAAAACCTACTTGGAGGCAGGATATATTTCCAGAGGTGGTAGAAAATATACCAGGTATTGCAAACAAAAACTGCCAGAGTGAAAAAGAAAGGAGAGACACTACCCTAAGCTTCATAACGAAAAGCTACCCAAGCATGGACTGGACCCATGCATACACCGACGGTTCTGTAACAAACACTACACAGAACGGAGGGGCAGGAGCATTCCTGAACCTACCAAATGGCAGAAAAATAACACTGTCATTCGCTACTGGTAAGTACACGAGCAATTTCAGAGCAGAGGCAGAGGCACTGAGGGCGGCAGTGGAAGAAATGGTAACACACAGTGAAAATGAGAGCCATATAGTCCTGCTGACAGATGCTCTCGAAGTAGTCACAGCGCTAAAAAGCCAGAAAAACACTGAGCTTAATGACTTAAGAGCAGCACTCTGCAAACTGTGCCAGCAGTCCGCACCAAAAAGGGTAGTGGTACAGTGGGTTCCGTCACACTGCAACATCCAAGGCAACGAGGAGGCAGACAGACTGGCAAAAGAAGGTGCAAGGCTACCACAAATAGATACCAGTATGACGTACGAAGAGTCAAAACGGCTTATCAAAGCCAGGTACATGTCCAAATGGGAAACCGAACATACTGGTTACACCAAAAACGATGCCTATTACCAGTTGAACCGAAGAGAGCAGGTCGTTGTCTTCAGACTTCGCACTGGCCACAACAGACTGAGGTACCACCTTTTCAACAAATTGAAGATAGGGTGTACCGACGAATGCCCGTGCGGTACTGGTAAAATGACCACTGAACATCTGCTGCAGAACTGCCCGACATACGAGGATCAGAGAGAGCAGATGTGGCCATTGCCAGTGGAACTGCAAGACAAGCTCTATGGTAGTGGCGAGAGTCTCAGGATGACCGCCGCTTTTTTCGAGAAAATAATGGTTACTGTCTGACTGTGTACGCAGAAGAAGAAGAAGAAGAAATACCTGGTCATTGACAAACAAAAGCCCTCAATACATTCGTCTGACCAAATAGTGAACGGGTGCTGGAAATAGATCATCTGAAGACAGGTCAGTTTTACCCTACAAATGACAGGGCGTTGCTACGGAAAACCAGCTCAAATCGAGAGGAGCCGCAGACACTTTGGTTCACGTAACAGGCTGATAAGCCAAGGGCGCGAGGCTACCATGTGGGGGATTACGGCCGAACCCTTGTAAGCCGCAATCCCGCCCAAAATCTCAGCACCACTGCAATGGGAGGCTCCTACATGCTCGGGACCTGGGGCTTGCGCCCCAGCCCTATCAGGTAGAGCCACAGTAAGAGGTTCTTGCCGCCCGCCAATCAAAGCGGGCGGACAACTGCTTGATACTCACCCTATACGGCGATGGGGTGCGAAAAAACACCAACCAAAGACTTAGAACCTGGTCGGGGTGTCGAAAACAGTAGAGCAGCCACCTCACTGTGAACTGTCAAGACTCAACCACTGACCATGAGAGTTGTCCGCACACCAGGCGACCAACATCTCTGTGACATTACCAGGCTTGTCCTCTGGCTGAATGCACTCCGGCTACGATATCTACCTCTGTACGTTATCAGCCATAACTATCATGCTGGACGCAGAAGAGATGCAGACCAGCGGACATTGCACACCTGCCCCACTGTGTCAACACCCCAGGTGGCGGGGAATGCTAGGCGTACCATCCCTGCATAGAAGCCAAGAAAATAAAGGGAAAAAGAGATACCCCACTCACATGCAAATGCTACGTTTCTGGCAGGACGTGACGATCCTGGGATACAGACACACTGGACTGCCTCTCTTCCGGGTAAACCAGTCCATCTCATATATCACATATCATCATTGCACCCTATAGACACGAGTAGTGAAGACTCGATAGTCTGGTAAGACAACTTCCATAGGAGAGAAAACTCTGATCGTAAACAACTGCTGCCTTGCAGATAGGCTGGGGACAGCCAAAGGCTAAGGAGGGCATCCCTACAGAAACGCCTGTTGAAATCGGATGCACGGGGCCGCAAGCCTAACAAAACAGTGCAACGTAAATCACAGTATGATGGCAGCACAACCTATTCGAAAAACGTATGGCGCTCATCCTGAGGAGACCCGCCAGGCAGCGATAGCGCCGGGCCCCACGCCTCGAAGGGGCCCACCCTTGACTACTGGTGGTCACCCACCCATGTGTCGTGGAGTCAAGGCACATGGCTATGGGGTAACGTCTATTGGCCAAAACCTCAAGACCCTCAAAATACTACAGTGGAATGCGGAGGGAGTCATTAACAAAAAACTTTCCCTAACACACCACCTGCATGAAGGTAAGATTGACGTGGCATGTATCCAGGAAACGCACCTCAACAATAACCATAAATTCTCAATCAGAGGATACCAGACCTTCCGTCTAGATAGAGAAGGCCACAAAGGAGGGGTCCTGATACTGACCAGAAACAGCATACCGAGTAGCGCGGTACCTGTCAATCACACCGGACAAGCAGAAATTGTGGGAGTTGACATAATGGCTCAAGAGACGAAGCTCCGCATTTTCAATCTGTACGGACCACCAAACAGAGACCTATCGCTCTCGAGTATGGAGGTCAGAGACTCCAACTGCATAGTAGTTGGAGATTTCAACAGCCACTCGGAGAGA
>JAVGWX010000266.1:20000-54311 GCA_036924085.1 Ariolimax columbianus | reverse complement strand
TGGGAGTGGGAGGTAAGGTGGTTGGTGAGGAGTAGAGTGTGGGAGTGGGAGGTAAGGTCGTTGGTGAGTAGAGTGTGGGAGTGGGAGGTAAGGTGGTTGGTGAGTAGTAGAGTGTGGGAGTGGGAGGTAAGGTGGTTGGTGAGTAGAGTGTGGGAGTGGGAGGTAAGGTGGTTGGTGAGTAGAGTGTGGGAGTGGGAGGTAAGGTGGTTGGTGAGGAGTAGAGTGTGGGAGTGGGAGGTAAGGTGGTTGGTGAGTAGAGTGTGGGAGTGGGAGATAAGGTGGTTGGTGAGGAGTAGAGTGTGGGAGTGGGAGGTAAGGTGGTTGGTGAGTAGAGTGTGGGAGTGGGAGGTAAGGTGGTTGGTGAGTAGAGTGTGGGAGTGGGAGGTAAGGTGGTTGGTGAGGAGTAGAGTGTGGGAGTGGGAGGTAAGGTGGTTGGTGAGTAGAGTGTGGGAGTGGGAGGTAAGGTGGTTGGTGAGGAGTAGAGTGTGGGAGTGGGAGGTAAGGTGGTTGGTGAGTAGAGTGTGGGAGTGAGAGGTAAGGTGGTTGGTGAGGAGTAGAGTGTGGGAGTGGGAGGTAAGGTGGTTGGTGAGGAGTAGAGTGTGGGAGTGAGAGGTAAGGTGGTTGGTGAGGAGTAGAGTGTGGGAGTGGGAGGTAAGGTGGTTGGTGAGGAGTAGAGTGTGGGAGTGGGAGGTAAGGTGGTTGGTGAGTAGAGTGTGGGAGTGGGAGGTAAGGTGGTTGGTGAGTAGAGTGTGGGAGTGGGAGGTAAGGTGGTTAGTGAGGAGTAGAGTGTGGGAGTGGGAGGTAAGGTGGTTGGTGAGTAGAGTGTGGGAGTGGGAGGTAAGGTGGTTGGTGAGTAGAGTGTGGGAGTGAGAGGTAAGGTGGTTGGTGAGGAGTAGAGTGTGGGAGTGGGAGGTAAGGTGGTTGGTGAGGAGTAGAGTGTGGGAGTGGGAGGTAAGGTGGTTGGTGAATAGAGTGTGGGAGTGAGAGGTAAGGTGGTTGGTGAGGAGTAGAGTGTGGGAGTGGGAGGTAAGGTGGTTGGTGAGGAGTAGAGTGTGGGAGTGGGAGGTAAGGTGGTTGGTGAATAGAGTGTGGGAGTGAGAGGTAAGGTGGTTGGTGAGGAGTAGAGTGTGGGAGTGGGAGGTAAGGTGGTTTGTGAGGAGTAGAGTGTGGGAGTGGGAGGTAAGGTGGTTGGTGAGGAGTAGAGTGTGGGAGTGGGAGGTAAGGTGGTTGGTGAGGAGTAGAGTGTGGGAGTGGGACGTAAGGTGGTTGGTGAGTAGAGTGTGGGAGTGGGAGGTAAGGTGGTTGGTGAGTAGAGTGTGGGAGATAGAGGTAAGGTGGTTTGTGAGTAGAGTGTGGGAGTGGGAGGTAAGGTGGTTGGTGAGTAGAGTGTGGGAGTGAGAGGTAAGGTGGTTGGTGAGTAGAGTGTGGGAGTGGGAGGTAAGGTGGTTGGTGAGGAGTAGAGTGTGGGAGTGGGAGGTAAGGGGGTTGGTGAGGAGTAGAGTGTGGGAGTGGGAGGTAAGGTGGTTGGTGAGTAGAGTGTGGGAGTGGGAGGTAAGGTGGTTGGGGAGTAGAGTATGGGAGTGGGAGGTAAGGTGGTTGGTGAGGAGTAGAGTGTGGGAGTGGGAGGTAAGGTGGTTGGTGAATAGAGTGTGGGAGTGAGAGGTAAGGTGGTTGGTGAGTAGAGTGTGGGAGTGGGAGGTAAGGTGGTTGGTGAGGAGTAGAGTGTGGGAGTGGGAGGTAAGGTGGTTGGTGAGGAGTAGAGTGTGGGAGTGGGAGGTAAGGTGGTTGGTGAGTAGAGTGTGGGAGTGAGAGGTAAGGTGGTTAGTGAGTAGAGTGTGGGAGTGGGAGGTAAGGTGGTTGGTGAGGAGTAGAGTGTGGGAGTGGGAGGTAAGGTGGTTGGTGAATAGAGTGTGGGAGTGAGAGGTAAGGTGGTTGGTGAGGAGTAGAGTGTGGGAGTGGGAGGTAAGGTTGTCGGTGAGGAGTAGAGTGTGGGAGTGGGAGGTAAGGTGGTTGGTGAGGAGTAGAGTGTGGGAGTGGGAGGTAAGGTGGTTGGTGAATAGAGTGTGGGAGTGAGAGGTAAGGTGGTTGGTGAGTAGAGTGTGGGAGTGGGAGGTAAGGTGGTTGGTGAGGAGTAGAGTGTGGGAGTGGGAGGTAAGGTGGTTGGTGAATAGAGTGTGGGAGTGGGAGGTAAGGTGGTTGGTGAGGAGTAGAGTGTGGGAGTGGGAGGTAAGGTGGTTGGTGAGGAGTAGAGTGTGGGAGTGGGAGGTAAGGTGGTTGGTGAGTAGAGTGTGGGAGTGAGAGGTAAGGTGGTTGGTGAGTAGAGTGTGGGAGTGGGAGGTAAGGTGGTTGGTGAGGAGTAGAGTGTGGGAGTGGGAGGTAAGGTGGTTGGTGAATAGAGTGTGGGAGTGAGAGGTAAGGTGGTTGGTGAGGAGTAGAGTGTGGGAGTGGGAGGTAAGGTTGTCGGTGAGGAGTAGAGTGTGGGAGTGGGAGGTAAGGTGGTTGGTGAGGAGTAGAGTGTGGGAGTGGGAGGTAAGGTGGTTGGTGAATAGAGTGTGGGAGTGAGAGGTAAGGTGGTTGGTGAGTAGAGTGTGGGAGTGGGAGGTAAGGTGGTTGGTGAGGAGTAGAGTGTGGGAGTGGGAGGTAAGGTGGTTGGTGAATAGAGTGTGGGAGTGAGAGGTAAGGTGGTTGGTGAGGAGTAGAGTGTGGGAGTGGGAGGTAAGGTGGTTGGTGAGGAGTAGAGTGTGGGAGTGGGAGGTAAGGTGGTTGGTGAGGAGTAGAGTGTGGGAGTGGGAGGTAAGGTGGTTGGTGAATAGAGTGTGGGAGTGGGAGGTAAGGTGGTTGGTGAGTAGAGTGTGGGAGTGGGAGGTAAGGTGGTTGGTGAATAGTGTAGTATGCATGACAACACTTCCGGTATGAGAATGGTAATGAGGCTGTAACGTCTGCTCTGAGGTGACCACTAATCTGAGACATCTATTCAGGGCACACTCATCGCTCAGATTAGTTCAGGGGCCATCTCCATAGCTCCAGCTAGATTGTAATGGATCTCCAGAGTCATCTGCCACTTCCCTTGATGGTAGAAGCTATCAGACATCTTCCGTTCCATCTTGTGATGTTATTATGCCACTTATAGCGTTGTCTGTCGCTGACACAATTCTAGGGTGAGATTTAGAGTCGACAGGTCGGTGACGGTTACAGAGAATCACCTTCATACCCGTTCTAGGACAAGCAGGTGTCGAATGCCGTGAGAGAGTAACAAGTTGTCTAACACAACAGCGGGTACAAGTGCCAGGCCAATAGACCTAGCCGATATCCTTAACTGCGTTAGGGGAATCGGCTGGAGGTGCCAGGTCAATAGACCTAGCCGATATCCTTAACTGCGTTAGGGGAATCGGCTGGAGGTAACCATCTGTCTCCCAGCTAGGGGCTGTGTCTTCTTGCCAGACCCAAAGGTCTCAACTGTCTGATCCCGTTCATCAATTCTATTTGTGCCCCTAACTTTCTTCTTCTTCTTTCGTTCACTTGGAGTATGTCTACATCTACAAAGTTGTCTCTTGTATGAACCTCACTGTTTTTTTTGTTTTTTTTTGTTTGTTTTTTTGTTTTTGTTTTTTGCGTTCGCCTTATTTCTCTAATCCCCAAGGCGGTGTGCGTTGCACTGCGTTTTTATTTTGCGCCTGTCGGCCCAGTGCATCCGACTTCAGCATGCATTTTATGTAAGGGTCTGCTTCCTCCTGCATTTTCTAAGGGTTTGCTTCCCCGGGGTAACGGCCGGTGCTGTGATGGGGATCGAACCCAGCACCTTCTGGTTGTGAGCCGTGTCACTTAACCACTAGGCCACGCCGTCCCCCCTCACTGTTTTCTGCAGATCACTCCCTTCCAGTGTTGTTTCTCTTGGTCAGTATGTCCGTCTCAGTATGTCATACTCTGGACAGGCCTGAAGTATATGCTCCGCAGTCTGGGGTGCCTGTCCACATGTACACCTACTTGAGCTGCCAATCCTAAATTGTGTGTACATGTGGCTGCGGAGTCGGTTGTGTCCTGTCCTGAGGCGCAGTATGACACTCTGCTCTTGCCTGTTTATATAGTGATAGTCATCTTGTATTTGTGTTGGAAGCTCTCTCCTTAATTTCATCCTCTTTATGCCCCTAACTTATCATCCACTTTCTGGTTTGCTTTTATCTTCTCTCCCCGAGATTCGCTCCATTCTTCGAGTTTAGTTTAGTTGAAGCATCAACGTCATTGCACAGTTTAACCACGCCTAGCCCACAAGAGCTCGGTCCTCCATGTTTGTGGAGAATCTTTGCACAATGCACGAACTCCATAGCCCCATTCAGGATTCCGTCAAATATTGTAAAGATTGTAAATATCATTTTGAATTGTTCCGTTAATCCTATTCTTGTCGATTTCAAACGGTCGAAAGATATTTAACGTGAACACGGGCCAGGTCTCTACTACCCAGAGATCTTCGGGCCAGGTCTCTACTACCCAGATATCCTCGGATCAGGTCTCTACTACCCAGAGGTCCTCGGGTCAGGTCTCTACTACCCAGAGGTCCTCGGGTCAGGTCTCTACTACCAAGAGATCCTCGGGTCAGGTCTCTACTACCCAGAGGTGGATGTCAATATATGACTCGTGTTGGTGGATGTCAATATATGACTTGTGTTGGTGGATGTCAATATATGACTCGTGTTGGTGGATGTCAATATATGACTTGTGTTGGTGGATGTCAATATATGACTCATGTTGGTGGATGTCAATATATGACTCGTGTTGGTGGATGTCAATATATGACATGTTGGTGGATGTCAATATATGACTCGTGTTGGTGGATGTCAATATATGACTCATGTTGGTGGATGTCAATATATGACTCGTGTTGGTGGATGTCAATATATGACATGTTGGTGGATGTCAATATATGACTCGTGTTGGTGGATGTCAATATATGACTCATGTTGGTGGATCTCAATATATGACTCGTGTTGGTGGATGTCAATATATGACTCATGTTGGTGGATCTCAATATATGACTCGTGTTGGTGGAGGTCAATATATGACTCGTGTTGGTGGATGTCAATATATGACTCGTGTTGGTGGATGTCAATATATGACTCGTGTTGGTGGATGTCAATATATGACTCATGTTGGTGGATGTCAATATATGACTCGTGTTGGTGGATGTCAATATATGACATGTTGGTGGATGTCAATATATGACTCGTGTTGGTGGATGTCAATATATGACTCATGTTGGTGGATCTCAATATATGACTCGTGTTGGTGGATGTCAATATATGATTCGTGTTGGTGGATGTCAATATATGACTCGTGTTCGTGGATGTCAATATATGACTCATGTTGGTGGATGTCAATATATGACTCGTGTTGGTGGATGTCAATATAGGACATGTTGGTGGGCACAGAATTGACCTGCATAATCTGTTCCCATATTCTATCTTAGATAAGTAACCTACTCAGCTAAACCTAGACTCTATCACACATCATATGTTAGACCGAGTGACCTGGATATCTTCGATAGGATAAGTACCAGGCAACTCTAAACGACATACGCTGCCATAGGTGTATTCATCTCTAATGAGGCCACAATAGTCCGCCACAGTCAGCAGTAACTTCATGGTCTCACACTAAATCTCTTCAACACAAATGTGCTGGGACAAGAAGTAAATGGTTGTGAGTACACTTCTATATGGTAGCGTCACTTGGGCAACTTATGTGAGTACACTTCTATATGGTAGCGTCACTTGGACAACTTATGTGAGTACACCTCTATGTGGTAGCGTCACTTGGACAACTTATGTGAGTACACTTCTATGTGGTAGCGTCACTTGGACAACTTATGTGAGTACACTTCTATATGGTAGCGTCACTTGGACAACTTATGTGAGTACACTTCTATGTGGCAGCGTCACTGGGACAACTTATGTGAGTACACTTCTATATGATAGCGTCACTTGGACAACTTATGTGAGTACACTTCTATATGGTAGCGTCACTTTGACAACTTATGTGAGTACACTTCTATATGGTAGCGTCACTTGGACAACTTATGTGTTGTGAGTACACTTCTATATGGTAGCGTCACTTGGACAACTTATGTGAGTACACTTCTATATGGTAGCGTCACTTGGACAACTTATGTGAGTACACTTCTATATGGTAGCGTCACTTGGGCAACTTATGTGAGTACACTTCTATATGGTAGCGTCACTTGGACAACTTATGTGAGTACACTTCTATATGGCAGCGTCACTTGGACAACTTATGTGAGTACACTTCTATATGGTAGTGTCACTTGGACAACTTATGTGTTGTGAGTACACTTCTATATGGTAGCGTCACTTGGACAACTTATGTGAGTACACTTCTATATGGTAGCGTCACTTAGACAACTTATGTGAGTACACTTCTATATGGTAGCGTCACTTGGGAAACTTATGTGAGTACACTTCTATATGGTAGCGTCACTTGGACAACTTATGTGAGTACACTTCTATATGGTAGCGTCACTTGGACAACTTATGTGAGTACACTTCTATATGGTAGCGTCACTTGGACAACTTATGTGAGTACACTTCTATGTGGTAGCGTCACTTGGGCAACTTATGTGAGTACACTTCTATATGTTAGCGTCACTTGGACAACTTATGTGAGTACACTTCTATATGGTAGCGTCACTTGGACAACTTATGTGAGTACACTTCTATATGGTAGCGTCACTTGGACAACTTATGTGAGTACACTTCTATGTGGTAGCGTCACTTGGACAACTTATGTGAGTACACTTCTATATGCTAGCGTCACTTGGACAACTTATGTGAGTACACTTCTATATGGTAGCGTGACTTGGACAACTTTTGTGAGTACACTTCTATATGGTAGCGTCACTTGGACAACTTATGTGAGTACACTTCTATGTGGTAGCGTCACTTGGACAACTTATTTGAGTACACTTCTATATGGTAGCGTCACTTGGACAACTTATGTGAGTACACTTCTATATGGTAGCGTCACTTGGACAACTTATGTGAGTACACTTCTATATGGTAGCGTCACTTGGACAACTTATGTGAGTACACTTCTATATGGTAGCGTCACTTGGACAACTTATGTGAGTACACTTCTATATGGTAGCGTCACTTGGACAACTTATGTGAGTACACTTCTATGTGGTAGCGTCACTTGGACAACTTATGTGAGTACACTTCTATGTGGTAGCGTCACTTGGACAACTTATGTGAGTACACTTCTATATGGTAGCGTCACTTGGACAACTTATGTGAGTACACTTCTATATGGTAGCGTCACTTGGACAACTTATGTGAGTACACTTCTATATGGTAGCGTCACTTGGACAACTTATGTGAGTACACTTCTATATGGTAGCGTCACTTGGACAACTTATGTGAGTACACTTCTATATGGTAGCGTCACTTGGACAACTTATGTGAGTACACTTCTATGTGGTAGCGTCACTTGGACAACTTATGTGAGTACACTTCTATGTGGTAGCGTCACTTGGACAACTTATGTGAGTACACTTCTATGTGGTAGCGTCACTTGGACAACTTACGTGAGTACACTTCTATGTGGTAGCGTCACTTGGACAACTTATGTGAGTACACTTCTATATGGTAGCGTCACTTGGACAACTTATGTGAGTACACTTCTATATGGTAGCGTCACTTAAACAACTTATGTGAGTACACTTCAATGTGGTAGTGTCACTTGGACAACTTATGTGAGTACACTTCTATATGATAGCGTCACTTGGACAACTTATGTGAGTACACTTCTATATGGTAGCGTCACTTGGACAACTTATGTGAGTACACTTCTATATGGTAGCGTCACTTGGACAACTTATGTGAGTACACTTCTATATGGTAGCGTCACTTGGACAACTTATGTGAGTACACTTCTATATGGTAGCGTCACTTGGGCAACTTATGTGAGTACACTTCTATATGGTAGCGTCACTTGGACAACTTATGTGAGTACACTTCTATATGGCAGCGTCACTTGGACAACTTATGTGAGTACACTTCTATATGGTAGTGTCACTTGGACAACTTATGTGTTGTGAGTACACTTCTATATGGTAGCGTCACTTGGACAACTTATGTGAGTACACTTCTATATGGTAGCGTCACTTGGGAAACTTATGTGAGTACACTTCTATATGGTAGCGTCACTTGGACAACTTATGTGAGTACACTTCTATATGGTAGCGTCACTTGGACAACTTATGTGAGTACACTTCTATATGGTAGCGTCACTTGGACAACTTATGTGAGTACACTTCTATGTGGTAGCGTCACTTGGGCAACTTATGTGAGTACACTTCTATATGGTAGCGTCACTTGGACAACTTATGTGAGTACACTTCTATATGGTAGCGTCACTTGGACAACTTATGTGAGTACACTTCTATATGGTAGCGTCACTTGGACAACTTATGTGAGTACACTTCTATGTGGTAGCGTCACTTGGACAACTTATGTGAGTACACTTCTATATGCTAGCGTCACTTGGACAACTTATGTGAGTACACTTCTATATGGTAGCGTGACTTGGACAACTTTTGTGAGTACACTTCTATATGGTAGCGTCACTTGGACAACTTATGTGAGTACACTTCTATGTGGTAGCGTCACTTGGACAACTTATGTGAGTACACTTCTATATGGTAGCGTCACTTGGACAACTTATGTGAGTACACTTCTATATGGTAGCGTCACTTGGACAACTTATGTGAGTACACTTCTATATGGTAGCGTCACTTGGACAACTTATGTGAGTACACTTCTATATGGTAGCGTCACTTGGACAACTTATGTGAGTACACTTCTATATGGTAGCGTCACTTGGACAACTTATGTGAGTACACTTCTATATGGTAGCGTCACTTGGACAACTTATGTGAGTACACTTCTATATGGTAGCGTCACTTGGACAACTTATGTGAGTACACTTCTATGTGGTAGCGTCACTTGGACAACTTATGTGAGTACACTTCTATGTGGTAGCGTCACTTGGACAACTTATGTGAGTACACTTCTATGTGGTAGCGTCACTTGGACAACTTACGTGAGTACACTTCTATGTGGTAGCGTCACTTGGACAACTTATGTGAGTACACTTCTATATGGTAGCGTCACTTGGACAACTTATGTGAGTACACTTCTATATGGTAGCGTCACTTGGGAAACTTATGTGAGTACACTTCTATATGGTAGCGTCACTTGGACAACTTATGTGAGTACACTTCTATATGGTAGCGTCACTTGGACAACTTATGTGAGTACACTTCTATATGGTAGCGTCACTTGGACAACTTATGTGAGTACACTTCTATGTGGTAGCGTCACTTGGGCAACTTATGTGAGTACACTTCTATATGGTAGCGTCACTTGGACAACTTATGTGAGTACACTTCTATATGGTAGCGTCACTTGGACAACTTATGTGAGTACACTTCTATATGGTAGCGTCACTTGGACAACTTATGTGAGTACACTTCTATGTGGTAGCGTCACTTGGACAACTTATGTGAGTACACTTCTATATGCTAGCGTCACTTGGACAACTTACGTGAGTACACTTCTATGTGGTAGCGTCACTTGGACAACTTATGTGAGTACACTTCTATATGGTAGCGTCACTTGGACAACTTATGTGAGTACACTTCTATATGGTAGCGTCACTTGGGAAACTTATGTGAGTACACTTCTATATGGTAGCGTCACTTGGACAACTTATGTGAGTACACTTCTATATGGTAGCGTCACTTGGACAACTTATGTGAGTACACTTCTATATGGCAGCGTCACTTGGACAACTTATGTGAGTACACTTCTATATGGTAGTGTCACTTGGACAACTTATGTGTTGTGAGTACACTTCTATATGGTAGCGTCACTTGGACAACTTATGTGAGTACACTTCTATATGGTAGCGTCACTTGGGAAACTTATGTGAGTACACTTCTATATGGTAGCGTCACTTGGACAACTTATGTGAGTACACTTCTATATGGTAGCGTCACTTGGACAACTTATGTGAGTACACTTCTATATGGTAGCGTCACTTGGACAACTTATGTGAGTACACTTCTATGTGGTAGCGTCACTTGGGCAACTTATGTGAGTACACTTCTATATGGTAGCGTCACTTGGACAACTTATGTGAGTACACTTCTATATGGTAGCGTCACTTGGACAACTTATGTGAGTACACTTCTATATGGTAGCGTCACTTGGACAACTTATGTGAGTACACTTCTATGTGGTAGCGTCACTTGGACAACTTATGTGAGTACACTTCTATATGCTAGCGTCACTTGGACAACTTATGTGAGTACACTTCTATATGGTAGCGTGACTTGGACAACTTTTGTGAGTACACTTCTATATGGTAGCGTCACTTGGACAACTTATGTGAGTACACTTCTATGTGGTAGCGTCACTTGGACAACTTATGTGAGTACACTTCTATATGGTAGCGTCACTTGGACAACTTATGTGAGTACACTTCTATATGGTAGCGTCACTTGGACAACTTATGTGAGTACACTTCTATATGGTAGCGTCACTTGGACAACTTATGTGAGTACACTTCTATATGGTAGCGTCACTTGGACAACTTATGTGAGTACACTTCTATATGGTAGCGTCACTTGGACAACTTATGTGAGTACACTTCTATATGGTAGCGTCACTTGGACAACTTATGTGAGTACACTTCTATATGGTAGCGTCACTTGGACAACTTATGTGAGTACACTTCTATGTGGTAGCGTCACTTGGACAACTTATGTGAGTACACTTCTATGTGGTAGCGTCACTTGGACAACTTATGTGAGTACACTTCTATGTGGTAGCGTCACTTGGACAACTTACGTGAGTACACTTCTATGTGGTAGCGTCACTTGGACAACTTATGTGAGTACACTTCTATATGGTAGCGTCACTTGGACAACTTATGTGAGTACACTTCTATATGGTAGCGTCACTTGGACAACTTATGTGAGTACACTTCTATGTGGTAGCGTCACTTGGACAACTTATGTGAGTACACTTCTATATGGTAACGTCACTTGGACAACTTATGTGAGTACACTTCTATATGGTAGCGTCACTTGGACAACTTAAGTGAGTACACTTCTATGTGGTAGCGTCACTTGGACAACTTAAGTGAGTACACTTCTATATGGTAGCGTCACTTGGACAACTTATGTGAGTACACTTCTATATGGTAGCGTCACTTGGACAACTTATGTGAGTACACTTCTATGTGGTAGCGTCACTTGGACAACTTATGTGAGTACACTTCTATATGCTAGCGTCACTTGGACAACTTACGTGAGTACACTTCTATGTGGTAGCGTCACTTGGACAACTTATGTGAGTACACTTCTATATGGTAGCGTCACTTGGACAACTTATGTGAGTACACTTCTATATGGTAGCGTCACTTGGGAAACTTATGTGAGTACACTTCTATATGGTAGCGTCACTTGGACAACTTATGTGAGTACACTTCTATATGGTAGCGTCACTTGGACAACTTATGTGAGTACACTTCTATATGGCAGCGTCACTTGGACAACTTATGTGAGTACACTTCTATATGGTAGTGTCACTTGGACAACTTATGTGTTGTGAGTACACTTCTATATGGTAGCGTCACTTGGACAACTTATGTGAGTACACTTCTATATGGTAGCGTCACTTGGGAAACTTATGTGAGTACACTTCTATATGGTAGCGTCACTTGGACAACTTATGTGAGTACACTTCTATATGGTAGCGTCACTTGGACAACTTATGTGAGTACACTTCTATATGGTAGCGTCACTTGGACAACTTATGTGAGTACACTTCTATGTGGTAGCGTCACTTGGGCAACTTATGTGAGTACACTTCTATATGGTAGCGTCACTTGGACAACTTATGTGAGTACACTTCTATATGGTAGCGTCACTTGGACAACTTATGTGAGTACACTTCTATATGGTAGCGTCACTTGGACAACTTATGTGAGTACACTTCTATGTGGTAGCGTCACTTGGACAACTTATGTGAGTACACTTCTATATGCTAGCGTCACTTGGACAACTTATGTGAGTACACTTCTATATGGTAGCGTGACTTGGACAACTTTTGTGAGTACACTTCTATATGGTAGCGTCACTTGGACAACTTATGTGAGTACACTTCTATGTGGTAGCGTCACTTGGACAACTTATGTGAGTACACTTCTATATGGTAGCGTCACTTGGACAACTTATGTGAGTACACTTCTATATGGTAGCGTCACTTGGACAACTTATGTGAGTACACTTCTATATGGTAGCGTCACTTGGACAACTTATGTGAGTACACTTCTATATGGTAGCGTCACTTGGACAACTTATGTGAGTACACTTCTATATGGTAGCGTCACTTGGACAACTTATGTGAGTACACTTCTATATGGTAGCGTCACTTGGACAACTTATGTGAGTACACTTCTATATGGTAGCGTCACTTGGACAACTTATGTGAGTACACTTCTATGTGGTAGCGTCACTTGGACAACTTATGTGAGTACACTTCTATGTGGTAGCGTCACTTGGACAACTTATGTGAGTACACTTCTATGTGGTAGCGTCACTTGGACAACTTACGTGAGTACACTTCTATGTGGTAGCGTCACTTGGACAACTTATGTGAGTACACTTCTATATGGTAGCGTCACTTGGACAACTTATGTGAGTACACTTCTATATGGTAGCGTCACTTGGACAACTTATGTGAGTACACTTCTATGTGGTAGCGTCACTTGGACAACTTATGTGAGTACACTTCTATATGGTAACGTCACTTGGACAACTTATGTGAGTACACTTCTATATGGTAGCGTCACTTGGACAACTTAAGTGAGTACACTTCTATGTGGTAGCGTCACTTGGACAACTTAAGTGAGTACACTTCTATATGGTAGCGTCACTTGGACAACTTATGTGAGTACACTTAACTTAACTTAACGTCTTTATACTGGTTTAGAAGACCCTGCAGAGTCTGTATACAACCAGTTACATTTACATCACCTTGCTCTAAAATCTATGCGCATCCAGTTTATTCTTAAACGCATTAACTGTCCCTGCCTCCACCACCTCCCCTGGCAATGCATTCCAAGCAGACACCACTCTCTGACTAAAAAAATATTTCCTAATATCTAACCTGGACCTCTCTTTAATCAGCTTGTAGCTATGCCCTCGTGTTATTGTAGGTGGCTGTATTTTAAAAAACTTGTTATAGTCTAATTTATCGATTCCTCTGATCATCTTATAAACCTGTATTAAGTCACCACGAATTCTTCTCTCTTCGAGACACTGTAGGCCTGTTTTTCTGAGTCGTTCCTCATAACTGTAATTCTGGAATCCAACTATCATCTTTGTCGCTCTTTTTTGTATTCTTTCTAGCATGTTTATGTCCCCTCTATGATAAGGACTCCACACCTGTACACAGTACTCCAATCTAGGTCTAACTAAAGCTTTATACAGTTTGACGATCACTTCCTTGCTCCTATGTTTAATATTTCTTTTTATCATACCTAACATTGCATTTGCCTTTTTCACTGCTACCTTAACTTACTCACGCACCTTTCCTGTATGATCTATTATAACCCCTAGGTCCCTTTCCTTATCTATCTTTCTAATATTGTTTTCTCCCATTCTGTATTTATGTTCCATATTGGATCTACCCATGTGGATGACTGTACATTTATCTACATTAAACTCCATTTGCCAGCTTACAGACCATTCTCGAATTTTATCTAAATCCGACATCAATATATCCACTTCCGCTTTAGATGAGACACTACTGCATAGTTTTGTGTCATCAGCAAATTTTGCAATCATGGATCTCATATCAATGTCCAAATCATTTATATATATCAAGAACAAAATTGGTCCCAAAACCGAGCCCTGTGGCACACCACTTTTCACTTCACACCACTCAGAGTACTCCTTATTTATGCCCACCCTCTGCCTTCTTCCTGTTAACCAATTTTCAATCCATTTGGCAACTTCGCCACCTATTCCATGTGATTTTAACTTTCGAAATAATCTTTGATGAGGTACTCTATCAAAGGCCTTTGCAAAGTCTAGATAAATAACATGTGGCAGCGTCACTTGACCTAACACCTTCCACCTACAGCACTTGCGATCCATTCTTGGAATTACATTGGGGGGGGGGGGGGCTGAGTGCCAAATGCAGATGTGCTGGTCTATCAAGCATGTACACTCTACTTAGGCAGCGAAGAGTTCGATGGCTTGGTCATGTTTGAAGCATGGAAGACGTATGGAGGGTTTGTGGGTGGAAAGAGACGGTAGGGCGACCACAGCTGAGGTTCAAAGATGTATGTAAGCGTGCCATGACGGCACTGGACGTAGGTCTGCCAACTTGGAAAGACGACTCTTTAGATTGATCCAAGGGAAGAAGTACCTCGAACAGCCACCAACCACCTGAGGCTGGACGAGAAGAAGCTCTTCCAACAAGGAGAAGGGAACAGACAACTCCGCACGGATAACATGAAGATACAAACCCAGTAGACAGCACTCCAAGGTCACATCATTCAATGACTGAAAGTGGCTACTACTACTATTAAATCCGCATACCTCAGATTATGTACTGGTACTCCACAGATAATGGGCTCCTGACATTTGTTTTATCTGTTCCAACAAAAATTGGCTGTCAATATTGACGAGATAACGGGACAGTACGCACCCTGTCGTTCTCCTCTTCCTCTCCTAACTTAACTTCTTTATACTGGTTTAGAAGACTCTCATAGTATGTATTCAACCAGTTTATTCCACTTTTAAAATGAATGTGATCATCCAATCTATTCTTGACTGCATTAACTGGCCATGCCTCCACCACATCCTGTGGCAATGCATTCAAAGCATTCACCACTCTCTGGCAGAAAACATATTTCTAATCTGGATATGTCTTTAAATAATTTGAAGCTATGCCGTCTAGTTTTTGTAGTCGGTTGAAGCTATGCCGTCTAGTTCTTGTAGTCGGTTGAAGCTATGCCGTCTAGTTCTTGTAGTCGGTTGAAACTATGCCGTCTAGTTTTTGTAGTCGGTTGAAGCTATGCCGTCTAGTTCTTGTAGTCGGTTGAAGCTATGCCGTCTAGTTTTTGTAGTCGGTTGAAGCTATGCCGTCTAGTTCTTGTAGTCGGTTGAAGCTATGCCGTCTAGTTTTTGTAGTCGGTTGAAGCTATGCCGTCTAGTTTTTGTAGTCGGTTGAACTTTGAAAAACTTGTTATAGTCTAATTTATCCTTTCCATTGATTCATTTATAAACCTTTATTAAGTCACCTCGAATTCTTCTCTTTTATTAAGTCCCCTCGAATTCTGCTCTTTACTAGACACTGTAGGCCAGTTGTTCTAAGTCTCTCCTCATAACTATAATTCTGGAATCTCACGATCATTTTTGTGGCTCTTCTTTGAATCCTTTCTATCATGTCTATTTCCACTCTCTGATAAGGACTCCACACCTGAATACAGTAATCCAGTCTAGGTCTCACCAATGATTTATATAGTTTGACTATCACTTCCTTGTTTTGATGTGTAATATTTCTTTTAATCATACCCAGAATTAAATTAGCCTTTTTCACAGCCACCTGGACCTGCTATCGCACCTTACACGTATAACTTAACTTAACATCTTTATACTGGTTTAGAAGACCCTACAGAGTCTGTGTACAACCAGTTACAATTAAATCACCTTGCTCTAAAATCTATGCGCATCCAGTTTATTCTTAAATGCATTAACTGTTCCTGCCTCCACTACCTCCCCTGGCAATGCATTCCAAGCAGACACCACTCTCTGACTAAAAAAATATTTCCTAATATCTAACCTGGACCTCTCTTTAATCAGCTTGTAGCTATGCCCTCTTGTTATTGTAGGTGGCTGTATTTTAAAAAAACTTGTTATAGTCTAATTTATCGATTCCTCTGATCATCTTATAAACCTGTATTAAGTCACCACGAATTCTTCTCTCTTCGAGACACTGTAGGCCGGTTTTTCTGAGTCGTTCCTCATAACTGTAATTCTGGAATCCCACTATCATCTTTGTCGCTCTTTTTTGTATTCTTTCTAGCATGTTTATGTCCCCTCTATGATAAGGACTCCACACCTGTACACAGTACTCCAATCTAGGTCTAACTAAAGCTTTATACAGTTTGACGATCACTTCCTTGCTCCTATGTTTAATATTTCTTTTTATCATACCTATCATTGCATTTGCCTTTTTCACTGCTACCTTAACTTGCTCACTCACATTTCCTGTATGATCTATTATAACCCCTAGGTCCCTTTCCTTATCTATCTTTCTAATATTGTTCTCTCCCATTCTGTAATTATGTTCCATATTGGATCTACCCGTGTGGATGACTGTACATTTATCTACATTAAACTCCATTTGCCAGCTTACAGACCATTCTCGAATTTTATCTAAATCCGACATCAATATATCCACTTCCGCTTTAGATGAGACACTACTGCATAGTTTTGTGTCATCAGCAAATTTTGCAATCATGGATCTCATATCAATGTCCAAATCATTTATATATATCAAGAACAAAATTGGTCCCAAAACCGAGCCCTGTGGCACACCACTTTTCACTCCACTCCACTCAGAGTACTCCTTATTTATGCCCACCCTCTGCCTTCTTCCCGTTAACCAATTTTCAATCCATTTGGCAACTTCCCCACCTATTCCATGTGATTTTAACTTTCGAAATAATCTTTGATGAGGTACTCTCTCAAAGGCCTTTGCAAAGTCTAGATAAATAACGTCCACTGGCTCCCCTTTATCTATGATTTTAGTAACCTCCTCCATGAATTCTAATAGATTTGTTAAGCATGATCTCCCTCTAGTAAACCCATGCTGACTATTTCTAATTAGATTAAATTTGTCTAAATGCATTACAATGTTTTCTTTGATTATTGACTCTAACAATTTACAGACTATGCTCGTTAAACTCACCGGTCTATAATTTGCCGGATCTGATTTTTTGCCTTTTTTGAATAAGGGGATCACTCCTGCATCTTTCCAATCCCGTGGAACAATCCCTTTTGTAAGTGATTGAGAACATAATATAGCCAATGGTTTTGCTAGTTGGTTTCTAATTTCATACAGCAATTTTGGGTGAATACCATCTTGACCTGGACATTTATTCACTTTCAACCCCTCCAATTTTTTAAAAATCATTTCCTCTGTAATACAGATTGATCTTAATCCCGCTGTATCCATGTCTCTTTGAAAAATATCTATAGGCTCTGGGATCTCGGAGCCGTCCTCCTTTGTGAAGACTGTGCCAAAGTACTGATTGAGCAGATTAGCAGCCTCCCTATTCTCACTTATTATTTTCCCACACTGTCTATGAGAGGGCCTACTTTGTCTTTCGTTCTTTGTTTATTTCTAACATAAGAAAAGAAGCTTTTACTGTCAGTCTTGATCCTCTGAGCAAGTTTTTTTTCAAAGTCTATTTTTGCTGTTTCCTTCGCTTTCTGAGATATGTTCTGCTTGTCCAAATATTTTTAATATGTTTCTTTTGCTTTACCTGCCTCTATATATTTTTGCCATGCTTTATTTTTTGCTCTTCTACATTTCACTACAAATCTAGTTATCCACTTTTTACGCTTAGGGTTTACCTCCATACATGGAACACATTCCTCTTTTGGCATTTCTAGAACTGTTTTAAAACTTTTCTACTCCTGTTCAACATCTGTCCTACAATAATATATTTCCAGATTATGTGGTTCGCTGCCTCTTTCATCCTCTTAACATCTGCCTTAGAGTAGTCATATGTTCGCGTGTTTATGTTTACTTCTTTCCTGATCTATTGTATGATCTATTATAACACATAGGTCCCTTTCCTTTTCTATTTGTCTAATATTGTTCACTCCTATCATGTATTTATCTTTCATATTTGATCTTTATATGTGAATGACTGCGCATGTGTCTACATTAAACTCCATTTGCCAACTCAAAGACCATTCATGAATAGTAGCTAAATCTGATCTCAATAGATCCACCTCTGCCGGAGAAGAGACCTTTGTGTCATCCGCCAATTTTGCAATCATGGATACGATATCATTTTCCAAATCATTGATATATATCAAGAACAAAATTGGTCCCAATACCGATCCCTGTGGCACACCACTTATTACATCACACCAGTCAGAGTACTCCTTATTTATGCTTACTCTCTGTCTTCTGCCTGTTAACCAATTTTCTATCCAATTGGCAACTCCTCCTCCTATACCATGTGATTGCAATTTCCGAAATAATCTCTGATACCGTACTCTATCAAAGGCCTTTGCAAAATCCAGATAAATATCTACTGGCTCTCCAACATCCAACGTTTTCTAACCTCTTCTATGAATTCTAATAGATTAGTTAAACACGATCTCCCCTTAGTAAAACCATGCTGACTATTCTTGATAAGTTTAAACTTGTCCAAATGTAAAGTTATGTTGTCTTTGATAATAGACTCTATAATATTGTAGAGTGTGCTTGTCAAACTCACTGGTCTGTAATTAGCTGGATCTGATTTCTTGCCCTTTTTAAACAAGGGGATCACACCTGCATCTTTCCAATCCCTTGGAATAATCCCCTTCTCAAAAGTTTGAGAATAAAATCTGGAGAATCGTTGTGTCAGCAAGTGTCTGAGACCAAATAGCAATTTTGGATGAATACCATCATAACCAGCACTTTCAGCCACTTTCAAACATTCCAATTTTGGATGAATACCATCATAACCAGGACTTTCAGCCACTTTCAAACATTCCAATTTTGGATGAATACCATCATAACCAGCACTTTCAGCCACTTTCAAACATTCCAATTTTGGATGAATACCATCATAACCAGGACTTTCAGCCACTTTCAAACATTCCAATTTTGGATGAATACCATCATAACCAGGACTTTCAGCCACTTTCAAACATTCCAATTTGGGATGAATACCATCATAACCAGCACTTTCAGCCACTTTCAAACATTCCAATTTTCGATGAATACCATCATAACCAGCACTTTCAGCCACTTTCAAACATTCCAATTTGGGATGAATACCATCATAACCAGCACTTTCAGCCACTTTCAAACATTCCAATTTTGGATGAATACCATCATAACCAGGACTTTCAGCCACCTTCAAACATTCCAATTTTGAATGAATACCATCATAACCAGGACTTTCAGCCATTTTCAAACATTCCAATTTTGGATGAATACCATCATAACCAGGACTTTCAGCAACCTTCAAACATTCCAATTTTGGATGAATACCATCATAACCAGGACTTTCAGCCACTTTCAAACATTCCAATTTTGGATGAATACCATCATAACCAGGACTTTCAGCCACCTTCAAACATTCCAATTTTGAATGAATACCATCATAACCAGGACTTTCAGCCATTTTCAAACATTCCAATTTTGGATGAATACCATCATAACCAGGACTTTCAGCCACTTTCAAACATTCCAATTTTGAATGAATACCATCATAACCAGAACTTTCAGCCACCTTCAAACATTCCAATTTTGGATGAATACCATCATAACCAGGACTTTCAGCCACTTTCAAACATTCCAATTTTGGATGAATACCATCATAACCAGGACTTTTAGCCACTTTCAAACATTCCAATTTTGGATGAATACCATCATAACCAGGACTTTTAGCCACTTTCAACAATTCCAATTTTGGATGAATACCATCATAACCAGGACTTTCAGCCACTTTTTCAAACATTCCAATTTTGGATGAATACCATCATAACCAGGACTTTCAGCCACTTTTTCAAACATTCCAATTTTGGATGAATACCATCATTACCAAGGCTTTTAGCCACTTTCAAACATTCCAATTTTGGATGAATACCATCATAATCAGGACTTTTAGCCACTTTCAAACATTCCAATTAAAAAAAAAACATTTCCTCAGTAATGTAGATTGAGTGTTATCCTTCTGTATATGTGTCCCTTTGGAAGATATCCAAGGGCTCTGGCATCGTGGAGCAGACTTCTTTAGGTAACGATTACGTAGATTTGCAGCTTCCACACGTTCTCTTATTATATTTCCGGTACTATCTTATATCTCTACATGGTGAGTAAAGCTTAACAGTTCGCTCCCAGTTTAGTTTGCTGAGTTTTCTTGTGTCTTGTCAATCCCCACCTATTTTATTCAGACATGTCATTAGTTTCTCAAGGTGTACAATGTCAAAGGCCTTTTTGTATTCTATAAAGCAAATATAAATGTTTTTCTGTCCATTTATATATTTTCCCGCTAGTTTACTTGTACATAACATTGTTTTTCTTGTTCCACAACTTGGCTCTCTATTCTACACCTAATTGTTTAAGGTGCAAGTGTTAGCCGCCATTGAGTCCCACTCTGGAGCCTTTTGTCGGAAGGCACAGGATTGGTGGCTATAGCATTTGTGGATAATAGGCATAGAGGGTTAGGCCTGCAGGAATTTGTGTGTTAGACCTCCAGGAGTTTGTGGAATTAGGCCTCCATGAGTTTGTGGAGTTAGGCCTCCAGGAGTTTGTGAGATTAGGCCTCCAGGAGTTTGTGGAGTTAGGCCTCCAGGAGTTTGTGGGGTTAGGCCTGCAGGAGTTTGTGGGGTTAGGCCTCCAGGAGTTTGTGAGATTAGGCCTCCAGAAGTTTGTGAGATTAGGCCTCCAGAAGTTTGTGAGATTAGGCCTGCAGGAGTTTGTGGAGTTAGGCCTGCAGGAGTGTGTGGAGTTAGGCCTCCAGGAGTGTGGAGTTAGCCTCCAGGAGTTTGTGGAGTTAGGCCTTCAGGAGTTTGTAGGGTTAGACCTCCAAGAGTTTGTGGAGTTAGGCCTCCAGGAGTGTGTGGAGCTAGGCCTCCAGGAGTTTGTGGAGTTGGGCCACCAGGAGCTTGTGAGGTTAGGCCTCCAGGAGTGTGTGGAGTTGGGCCTCCAAGAGTTTGTGGAGTTAGGCCTCCAAGAGTTTGTGGAGTTAGGCCTCCAGGAGTGTATGGAGTTAGGCCTCCAGGAGTTTGTGGAGTTGTGCCTCCAGGAGTTTGTGAGGTTAGGCCTCCAGGAGTGTGTGGAGTTACGCCTCCAAGAGTTTGTGGAGTTTAGCCTCCAAGAGTTTGTGGAGTTAGGCCTCCAAGAGTTTGTGGAGTTAGGCCTGCGGGAGTGTGTGTATATTTACTGTTCTGGTCATGATGGCTTTTTTTGTGGAGCTGACCGACCTGACATCTTCGCCTCAAAGGCGGCCAACAGGTGTGGACTTTGGGTATGGATAGAGGGAACATTTTGTGCTCGATCCACGAGAATCTCTTGGATGTGGTCACATGGTCAACCGCAGAAAACGGCGCCTGAGAGGACGGAGCAGAATTGTGTACATCCATCAGTATCCTCACTCTTCATAATTCGCTGAGGAAGATCAGACTACTATCAGTTGGGCCGTCGTACAGTGGCATTGATTCTTATCAGTACCTCGTCTCATCCATGGCTCCTGTCGTTCATGGCTCCTGTCGTTCATGGCTCCTGCCGTTCATGGCTCCTGTCGTTCATGGCTCCTGTCGTTCATGGCTCCTGTCGTTCATGGCTCCTGCCGTTCATGGCTCCTGTCGTTCATGGCTCCTGTCGTTCATGGCTCCTGTCGTGTTTACACACGGGTTTCAGCGAGTCAAAGTTTCATCTGATAGATCTTTTCATGGCTCATCTTGTCGAGTTCAGACAGGCCCACATTGAGTGCGGGTCTTGGATCAAACAGGCCCACAGTTAGTGGAAATATAATCAGAGACTTGGTCCACTCCAAGATAGTACGGGAAATATAATCAGAGACTTGGTCCACTCCAAGATAGGACGGGAAATATAATCAGAGACTTGGTCCACTCCAAGATAGTACGGGAAATATAATCAGAGACTTGGTCCACTCCAAGATACTACGGGAAATATAATCAGAGACTTGGTCCACTCCAAGATACTACGGGAAATATAATCAGAGACGTGGTCCACTCCAAGATAGTACGGGAAATATAATCAGAGACTTGGTCCACTCCAAGATAGTACGGGAAATATAATCAGAGACTTGGTCCACACCAAGATAGTACGGGAAATATAATCAGAGACTTGGTCCACTCCAAGATAGTACGGGAAATATAATCAGAGACTTGGTCCACTCCAAGATAGTACGGGAAATATAATCAGAGACTTGGTCCACTCCAAGATAGTACGGGAAATATAATCAGAGACTTGGTCCACTCCAAGATAGGACGGGAAATATAATCAGAGAGTTGTCCCACTCCAAGATAGTACGGGAAATATAATCAGAGACTTGGTCCACTCCAAGATAGGACGGGAAATATAATCAGAGAGTTGTCCCACTCCAAGATAGGACGGGAAATATAATAAGAGAAAATGTCCAAGCTGCAACCCTACCTAATCGTTACTTCAGCTCCGTCTTGACCAAAGAAGACTGCTCAAAGATCCCAGAACCCTTAGATATCTTCTAATGGGACATGGGCACAGAGGAATTACACTCAATCTACATTACTGCAGAAATGGGTTGTTTTTTTTTATTTGGATAGGTTAAAAATGGAAGTCCCGGCCATGATGGTAAGGGAAAAAAGTCCAGATGCCGTCACGCCATGCGAAACATAGGAAATATGGTGTTAGGGCCTTATTATGTTGTGACCCATGGCACTTAGTGGGTAATGTGGTCAGTATCACGACGGCCGCCTTCACTTCCCAGACTGAACCGGTGCCCATTTAAGGCTGGGTTGACCCTGGAACCGTTGCGGTCTGAAAAACCATTTCCGCTTCAGCTGGGGAATGAACCACGGCGACCTTTAGTGGTATAAAGGAAGCCATGAATGAACCACTGCCATTGGTTGATTGGTTGATAGATTGACTGGTTGGTTCGTTGGATGATTGGTTGGTTGGTTGGATGATTGGTTGATTGGTTGATAGATTAGTTGGTTGGTTGGTTGGATGATTGGTTAGTTGGTTTGATGATTGGTTGGTTGGTTGGATGATTGGTTGGTTAGTTGAATTATTTGTTGGTTGGTTGATTTGTTGGTTGGTTAGTTGATAGATAGATTGATTAGTTGGTTGGGGATGAAGACGCTGAGCAGCGCATGAGCTGCAGTGGTCAGCGACCCATATATGACTGCTAGCGTCAGGGCCAGCGAACCAGAGCTACCAAGACCGTTCTACACCTCCACGCGGTGATCCTGGATAACAGGCTGCAGCAGGGCAGACTGGCTAAGGAGAAGGGATCGAAGAGAGAATGCTAACCCGGTACTCAAAAAATGCTTGCTGAAGTCGGATGTGTTGGACAGAAAGGTGGAAATATAGCAGTCAAGCTGTAAACTACAACACAACGCATTCCGTTCTCTGGACTACATTCTGCTACTTAAGCCCTTTCAGGGTTTGGTAGTGGGAGATTGAGAACGAACGAAGAAGTAGAAGGAGAAGAAGAAGAAGAAGATTGGTTGGTTGAATTATTTGTTGGTTGGTTGATTTATTGGTTGGTTGGTTGAATGATTTATTCGTTGGTTGATTTATTGATTGATATATTGGTTACTGGTTCAGTATTGGTGTATTAGTTCAATGATTGTTTTGTTGAATTATTGATTAGTTGACTGATTGACTTATTCTCTCCAATGGAATCAAAGGCCCATCACTACAGCTGGCCCGTTTACTGGAAGCGTGAGTCCACGTGGGTGTGGTTGGGGGTGCGTGTGGGTGGGTCGGTGTGTGCGTGCGTAAGTGGGTCTGTGTGTGTGGGTTGGTGTCTGTGTGGGTGGGTGGGTCAGTGCGTGTGCACGTGGATGGGTCTCTGTGTGTGGGTTGGTGTATGTGTGGGTTGGTGGGTGTGTGTGGGTGGGTCGGTGTGTGTGTGTGTGTGTGTGTGGGTGGTCTACGTTTGATGACTGGAGGGTTCTCTCATTCACCGAGTCTCTGGACCCACCAAGGCCGACAGTTCCCAGCTGGGAGTGATGCGCGCCAGGCAGGCTAGACTAATGGTGGCCTCTTTTTGAGCTGGCCTAGTTAGCTTAACACCTCACCACGTGTCTTTCCTTGCAGTAAGGCCCTTATATCTTCTGGAGGTCCGTGGTTTGAATCCACATGGCCTAATTTGTGTTTTCTGGTTTGTATGTTTTCTGTTGTCTGGTTTAAATGTTTTCTGTTGTCTGGTTTTTGTTTTGCGTTCGCCTTATTTCTCTATTCCCGAAGGCGGGTGTGCGTTGCACTGTGGTTTTTATTTTGCGCCTGTCGGCCCAATGCATCCGACTTCAGCATGCATTTTATGTAAGGGACTGCTTCCTCCTGCATTTTCTAAGGGTTTGCTTCCCCTGGGTAACGGCCGGTGCTGTGATGGGGATCGAACCCAGCACCTTCGGGTTGTGAGCCGTGTCACTTAACCACTAGGCCACGCCGTCCCCTTGTTGTCTGGTTTAAATGTTGTCTGTTGTCTGGTTTAAATGTTTTCTGTTGTCTGGTTTTAATGTTTTCTGGTGTCTGGTTTAAATGTTTTCTGGTGTCTGGTTTAAATGTTTTATGTTGTAGGTGCTTTCCACGTACTAGAAGCTGTGGTACCAATAGCTGTGGTTTCTAATGGTGAATTACCTTTTCACAGTAACAACCTTCTTGTATTGCCTTTTACGACAAGCTTTAATAGTTACAGTGGCCCTAATGTTCTCCATCGGGTACGGCTCGGGTGATAACCAAAACAGATCCCCTCCCAAAAAGCGTGGCACACCTGCTAGTCGATTGGTCTGACGTAATGGTTGCCCGCTCAGTGGTCCGTGTCGGTGTGTGTAAGGAGGGGGAGAGGGGAGCGTGCCTGGATAACCTTGAGATGTCTGAAGATAAGCCGCGGGTAGAGCAGAGGTCGCGAGAAGTGGATAGGGCATAATCTTTCTTACGACAAATCCAGATTAGCCAACGTTAAACAACATGTTACAATCAGTTTGTCCACACGTGTACAACAGTGCACACATAAACACGGGTACACACTTGTACAACAGTACTCACATAAACACGGATACACACTTGTACAACAGTATTCACATAAACACGGATACACACTTGTACAGCAGTACACACATATACACAGGTACACACGTATACACGGGTACACACTTGTACAGCCGTACGCACATATACACGGGTACACACTTGTACAGCTGTACACACATAAACACGGGTACACACGTGTACAACAGCAGCTTGTGAGTCTTGGTTCCTCCAGGTGTAATCTGTGGTTGCTGTATCTCTGCCCTGGTATGGCGTCACCTTGACCCCTATCGTTTCTTTGGGCCGTCCTCCCAACTCATGGATCTTTTGATGATGGTTTTCGTTTCTAGCCAGGGTCCCACACTTATGTCTGTCCCTAGTACTTGTCCCACTCGGTCACTTGTCCCTAGTACTTGTCCTACTCTTATGTCTGCCCCCAGTACTTGTCCCACTCGGTCACCTGCCCCTAGTACTTGTCCCACTCGGTCACCTGTCCCTAGTACTCGTCCCACTCGGACACCTGTCCCTAGTACTTGTCCCACTCGGACACCTGGTACTTGTCTCACTTGGACGTCTGGTACTTGTCTCACTTGGACGCCTGGTACTTGTCTCACTTGGACGTCTGGTACTTGTCTCACTCGGATGCCTGGTACTTTTCTCACTCGAACGCCTGGTACTTGTCTCACTCGGACGCCTAGTACTTGTCCCACTCGGACGCCTGGTACTTGTCCCACTCGGACGTCTGTCCCTCCATCTCGTACCAAGATGCTAGTCTGTCTAGCAAGCTTGCCGACTCTGCCACCCTGGTTTAATCCTCATGGCGTGCCCTAGTGTCCAGTACCTGTCCACATCTGCCGGTTATTGCCCCTTGTAAACTTTGGCGCAGACTTCAGTAACTAGCCCTGGGCGTCGGTCTAGTGGAAGGGGGCTTCATGCCATGCGGCCTCTACAGGCTGCCTTGCCTATCGTCTTGCGGAGAGAGGATATTGTCCTGCTGCCAGCGGTCCTAGGCATGTGTTAGACGCCAGCCCGGTCCAAAGGGAGCAACATTCACTGCAACATGCCAGGCTTGTTTTAGGGGCTACTGAGGAGAGTTGTACATGTGACTGGCCACCCCCATCCTGTAGAAAACTTCCAGACACAAGAAAAGATCATCTCTACACCCAATGGTAGAAGACTCTACACCCCATGGTTGAAGACTACACCCTATGGTAGAAGACTCTACACACCATGGTAGAAGACTAAACCACATGGTAGAAGACTCTACAAACCATGGTAGAAGACTCTACACATCATGGTCGAAGACTCCACACCACATGGTCGAAGACTCCACACCACATGGTAGAAGACTCTACACCACATGGTAGAAGACTCTACACCACATGGTAGAAGACTCTACACATCAGGGTCGAAGACTCCACACCACATGGTAGATGACTCCACACCACATGGGAGAAGACTCTACACCACATGGTAGAAGACTCTACACCACATGGTAGAAGACTCTACACACCATGGTAGAAGGCTCTACACACCATGATAGAAGACTCTACACACCATGGTAGAAGACTCTACACACCATGGTAGAAGACTCTGCACACCATGGTAGAAGGCTGATCTGAGATGTTAGGAGGCTGATCTGAGATGTTAGGAGGCTGATCTGAGATGTTAGGAGGCTGATCTGAGATGTTAGCTGGCTGATCTGAGATGTTAGGAGGCTGATCTGGGCTGGTCTAAGCGTCCTCATACCAGAACGTCTCCTGCTGTCAACTATTTTTTGTCGTGTCCTTGAACCATATAAGAAAAGTAGTCCTATATCTTGTAGGACGGGTCCTAGCCTATCCAATTTAAAATCAGTGGGCACATATAGGTTTGCTTTCAATCTTTCCAAGTTCAGGTGATCAACGTTCGATATGAGTAAATCTGTTGCCTTACAGGTAGGATGAGGACAGCTGAAGACAAGAGAAACAGCCACACACACATGCATTCTGAAGATGTGATGTACTTCCAGGCCTAGAGCACAATCCGCCCGAACAGGACAGGGCAATGATGTCTTTGTTGGAGACATTCTCGTGGATATGTCATGGCCAAAGGAGAAGATGACTTTCCTTAGGTTTTATATTAGATATAATTAGGTCTCATCTGTGGGTGATGGACGATCCTGGTCGTGTGGGTGATGGACGGTCCTGGTCGTGTGGGTGATGGAAGGTCCTGGTCGTGTGGGTGATGGACGATCCTGGTCGTGTGGGTAATGGACGATCCTGGTCGTGTGGGTGATGGAAGGTCCTGGTCGTGTGGGTGATGGAAGGTCCTGGTTGTGTGGGTGATGGACGATCCTGGTCATGTGGGTGATGGACGATCCTGGACGATCCTGGTCATGTGGGTGATGGACGATCCTGGTCGTATGGGTGATGGAAGATCCCCGTCGTGTGGGTGATGGAAGATCCCCGTCGTGTGTGGAACAATAGAAGATTATCCCTAAGTTTGAAACTGCCTGGTAACCAGTCGTGTGTGACGTCCGGGCTAATGTATTCAGCCGAAACCTGAACAAAGACATCTCTAGACTCGAGTCCTTTCATTAGCACAACCAGCGGCGGTTTCTTGGTCCGATCTCGTACATAATGGCGAGTTCTCTACTATGACTAACCTCCCAACTGTATCAGAAGTCCTAGACCGTCGCCGCCTTTCCCTGTTTGGACATGCTATCCTACTGGATCAGGAAGTTCCAGCTCACCAGATTCTTCTCAAGACAGTTCAAAGTGCTAAGGGTAACCGACCAGCTGGCTGGAAGCGCAGGAGAGGCCGTCCTGGAAACACGTGGCTTCAACCCCCCCCCCCCCCCCCCTCAGACGAGGTCTGGCAGAGCACAGTTTTGACTGGTCATGGTAGCGCTCGATCACCACTACGGGCCTCAGATGCCTAAGCAAACATTCGTATTTTGTAGGTCAATACATTTCTTTCCTCTGGACTTGTCCAAATGTACCCAAGTCTACGTTAGTTTGGTGTAGCTAACCTTTCCAAACCTCGCCTTAGATAGAATTAGGTCAGGATGAACATTTAGTTGGTACTGGACTCGTTCATGCGTCTCCGTGTTTGCGGAAGCTACCTCAAGGTCGATTACCTGGCCTACCTGCCTAATTCTCGTCTCAGGACGAGGTTAGAAGTTACGCATTCAACCTTTTGTCTCCTCCCTAGCTTGTTCAATAGTCGCCACTTTGACAGCAGTCTGCTGTGAGTATATCGACCTGAATCTTTATTTGTCTCCGACCTAGCTAGAACTTCTTTTGAAGACGTTCGTCGGCCCTTTTCTTGGCTCCCAGCCATTAGCCTCAGTCCCTGGGGCACAGTCTCAATGCTAACAAAAGCCTTAACGAGTTCCCTGGATGTCCGACCCAAACTGTGAACGTAAGTCTAAGTAGCCCCCCCCCCCCCCTACTTGTGGGTTCTCTTAAACTAAGTGACCAGGCCAGAACTGCCCTGTTTCAGTGTTGATGTGTTGTGTTGTGTTGTGTGTTGATTGTAATTGTTAAACTATCTTAGGCGAAGGTGCGCAACTTTCGTCCACATAGTCTGTCCACGTGGATAGATAGAAGACGGGCGCCAATGTATCGGGAAGACTGACAACATTCAAGTCGTTTGAAACTGCAAGATGAATGGAGGAGCCTTTTGGTTTAAGTGGGGCTACTATATCCACATGGGGACATGTCTATCATCTTTTGGATGTCAGGGTTTTGTGGTCAGGGTTTGGTGGTCAGGATTTGGTGGTCACGGTTTGGTGGTAAGGGTTTGGTGGTCAGGGTTTGATGGTCAGGGTTTTGTCGTCAGGGTTTGATGGTCAGGGTTTGGTGGTCAGGGTTTGGTGGTCATGATTTGGTGGTCACGGATTGGTGGTAAGGGTTTGGTGGTCAGGGTTTGATGGTCAGGGTTTTGTGGTCAGGGTTTGGTTGATATGTGTGGGTGGTGGTTAGACTCTGTTTTCTGATAAACCTTCTTACCGTCCAGCTAGACACAGTCTTCCTGTCAGCCTCTCTGACCTCTCTGGGTACACACTCTAGGTACACACTCTCTGATCTCTCTAGGCACACACTCTCTGGGTACACACTCTCTAGGTACACACTCTCTGGGTACACACTCTAGGCACACACTCTCTGGGTACACACTCTCTGGGTACACACTCTCTAGGTACACACTCTCTAGGTACAGACTCTCTGGGTACACACTCTCTAGGTACACACTCTCTGGGTACACGCTCTCTAGGTACACACTCTCTAATCTCTCTGGGTACACACTCTCTGGGTACACACTCTCTAGGTACACACTCTCTGAGTACACACTCTCTAGGTACACACTCTCTGGGTACACACTCTCTAGGTACACATTCTCTAATATCTCTGGGTACACACTCTCTGGGTACACACTCTCTAATCTCTCTAGGCACACACTCTCTAGGTACACACTCTCTAGGCACACACTCTCTGATCTCTCTAGACACACACTCTCTGATCTCTCTGAGTACACACTCTCTAGGTACACACTCTCTGGGTACACACTCTCTAGGTACACATTCTCTAACATCTCTGGGTACACACTCTCTGGGTACACACTCTCTAATCTCTCTAGGCTAACACTCTCTGGGTACACACTCTCTAGGCACACACTCTCTGATCTCTCTAGGCACACACTCTCTGATCTCTCTAGGCACACACTCTCTGATCTCTCTAGGTACACACTCTCTGATCTCTCTAGGCACACACTCTCTGGGTACTCACTCTCTAGGCACACACTCTCTGATCTCTCTAGGCACACACACACTCTCTGATCTCTCTAGGCTAACACTCTCTGGGTACACACTCTCTAGGCACACACTCTCTGATCTCTCTAGACACACACTCTCTGATCTCTCTAGGCACACACTCTCTGATCTCTCTAGGCACACACTCTCTGATCTCTCTAGGCACACACTATCTGATCTCTCTAGGCACACACTCTCTGGGTACTCACTCTCTAGACACACACTCTCTGATCTCTCTAGGCACACACACACTCTCTGATCTCTCTAGGCTAACACTCTCTGGGTACACACTCTCTAGGCACACACTCTCTGATCTCTCTAGGCACACACTCTCTGATCTCTCTAGGCACACACTCTCTAGGCACACACTCTCTGGGTACACACTCTCTAGGCACACACTCTCTGATCTCTCTAGGCACACACTATCTGATCTCTCTAGGCACTTACTATCTGATCTCTCTAGGCACACACACTCTGATCTCTCTAGGCACACACTCTCTGATCTCTCTAGGCACACACTCTCTGATCTCTCTAGGCACACACTATCTGATCTCTCTAGGCACACACTCTCTGATCTCTCTAGGCACACACTCTCTGATCTCTCTAGGCAGACACTCTCTGATCTCTCTAGGCACACACTCTCTGATCTCTCTAGGCACACACTCTCTGATCTCTCTAGGCACACACTATCTGATCTCTCTAGGCACACACTCTCTGATCTCTCTAGGCACACACTCTCTGATCTCTCTAGGCAGACACTCTCTGATCTCTCTAGGCACACACTCTCTGATCTCTCTAGGCAGACACTCTCTGATCTCTCTAGGCACACACTCTCTGATCTCTCTAGGCACACACTCTCTGATCTCTCTAGGCACACACTCTCTGATCTCTCTAGGCAGACACTCTCTGATCTCTCTAGGTACACAGTCTCTGACCCGACGCTGTTAGAGAATATTTAGTCGCCGCTAATTCACATATTTAACTGCGTCGTCTCTGCTTAAAGGTTCTATTGTATAGAAGTAAACTCCATTGATCTATTGTACAGAAGTAAACTCCATTGATCTATTATACAGAAGTAAACTCCATTGATCTATTATACAGAAGTAAACTCCCTTGATCTATTGTACAGAAGTAAACTCCATTGATCTATTGTACAGAAGTAAACTCCATTGATCTATTATACAGAAGTAAACTCCATTGATCTATTGTACAGAAGTAAACTCTATTGATCTATTGTACAGAAGTAAACTCTATTGATCTATTGTACAGAAGTAAACTCTATTGATCTATTGTACAGAAGTAAACTCCATTGATCTATTGTATAGAAGTAAACTCCATTGATCTATTGTACAGAAGTAAACTCTATTGATCTATTGTACAGAAGTAAACTCTATTGATCTATTGTACAGAAGTAAACTCTATTGATCTATTGTACAGAAGTAAACTCTATTGATCTATTGTACAGAAGTAAACTCTATTGATCTATTGTACAGAAGTAAACTCTATTGATCTATTGTACAGAAGTAAACTCTATTGATCTATTGTACAGGAGTAAACTCTATTGATCTATTGTACAGAAGTAAACTCTATTGATCTATTGTACAGAAGTAAACTCCATTGATCTATTGTACAGAAGTAAACTCTATTGATCTATTGTACAGAAGTAAACTCTATTGATCTATTGTACAGAGGTAAACTCCATTGATCTATTGTACAGAAGTAAACTCTATTGATCTATTGTACAGAAGTAAACTCCATTGATCTATTGTACAGAAGTAAACTCTATTGATCTATTGTACAGAAGTAAACTCTATTGATCTATTGTACAGAAGTAAACTCCATTGATCTATTGTACAGAAGTAAACTCTATTGATCTATTGTACAGAAGTAAATTCCATTGATCTATTGTACAGAAGTAAACTCCATTGATCTATTGTACAGAAGTAAACTCCATTGATCTATTGTACAGAAGTAAACTCCATTGATCTATTGTACAGAAGTAAACTCCATTGATCTATTGTACAGAAGTAAACTCCATTGATCTATTGTACAGAAGTAAACTCCATTGATCTATTGTACAGAAGTAAACTCTATTGATCTATTGTACAGAAGTAAACTCTATTGATCTATTGTACAGAAGTAAACTCCATTGATCTATTGTACAGAAGTAAACTAAATTTGAAGGGAGAAGGGAGTGTTTTATAGTCTGTCGGCTTAGACGTCCCGAAAGGGGTTGGGTTCAGTTCCCAGTGGACATGGTCTAGTGCAGATTAGAAAATGCCAGAATTGTGTGAAAGTCTATTATGTGTACGTATGTAGGTATTTATTTGTACACACTTGATAATATCTGCTTTTGTGTTGATAAATGGATGATTTCTGGTTTGTCCTAACCTGCATTTCGGGATTCAAATATTCCTGGCTACTCTACAGATGTCACTTCTTCTTCTTCTTCTTCTTCATCGTACGCAGTCAGACATCAACCTTTATTTTTTCGAAAAAAGCAGCGGTCATTCCGAGGCTGTCGACACTGCCATAGAGCTTGTCTAGTGTTGCCACTGGTGATGGCCACATGTGCTTTCTCTGATCCTCGTATGTCGGGCAGTTTTGCAGCAGATGTTCAGAGGTCATTTTCCCGGTGCCGCACGTGCATTCGTCGGTTCCACCTATCTTCAATTTGTTGAATAGGTGGTACCTCAGTCTGTTGTGGCCAGTGCGAAGTCTGAAGACCTCGACCTGCTCTTTTCTGTTCAACTGGTAATAGGCATCGTTTTTTGTGTAGCCAGTATGTTCTGTTTCCCATTTGGCCATGTATCTGGCCCTAATAAGCCGTTTTGACTCTTCGTACGTCACACTAGAATCTGGTTGTGGTAGTCTTGCACCTTCTTTTGCCAGTCTGTTTGCCTCCTCGTTGCCTTGGATGGTACAGTGGGATGGAACCCATTGTACCACTACTCGTTTTGGTGTGGACTGCTGGCATAGTTGACAGAGTACTGCTCTTAAATCATTAAGTTCAGTATTTGTTTGGCTTTTTAGTGCTGTGACTACGGCCAGAGCATCTGTAAACAGGACTATCTGGCTTTCATTACTCTTGCTTGTCACCATTTCTTCTACTGCAGCCCTCAGTGCCTCTGCCTCCGCTCTGAAATTGCTTGAGTATTTTCCAGTTGCCACTGACCGTGTTGCTTTTCTACAATTTGGTAGGCCCAGGAATACCCCTGCCCCTCCGTTCTGTGTTGTGTTTGTTACAGAACCGTCGTTGCATGCATGGGTCCAGTCTATGCTTGGGTAGTTTTTCGTTATGTACCTCAGGGTTGTATCTCTTCTTTCTTTTTCAGTATGCCTGTTTTTGTTTCCAATACCTGGTATGTTTTCTACCACCTCTGGAAATATATGCTGCCTCCAGGTAGGTTTTCGTACATTCGGGATGGGCTTTGGTGTTGTTAATGCGTTCATAGGGTCTTCGCTCATCTTTGCTTTGGCTATTTCTGCAAAGTTTCTCCGCTTTAGTTTCCCATTTCCGAAATCTATTTAGTCTCTGGTGCATTGGATAGTCAGTCAGTCTTCTGAGTTTCTCTGCTTGCTGCTGGGATCTGCAGTCTCTTCTATCGGTCATGGATTGCAGTTTTGTAATCTTTTCAAGTTCTACAATTGGCGTTGACTTCATGCCTCCTGTTATAACTCTCATGGCTTGGTTTTGGAGTTTGCTAATTTTATCGAAGTTCGCCTTTGCTGCTGTTGTCCATGCCGCAATGTCATACTCGAGAACTGGTCTCACTCTTCCAGTGTACAGTTTCTTTAGTATACTTTCGTCTGCTCCCCAGCTTGTGCCAGCAAGTTTCCTCATGATTGCCATTCTTTCTCTGGCTCTCATTCGGTTTCTCTCGATCTGACTTTTCCATGTCATGCGCCGATCAAATGTGACTCCCAGGTAGTTTGGGTTGTCGTTTGGCCGCAGATATTTGCCGTTAAGACTTAATTTGGTGTTTTGGGGTTTGTTTGATAGACAGATGTCACATCGTTAGGTCTCTTGGTAGGTCCATTGGGTCTGTTGTTAGGTCCATTGGATCTATGGGTAGGTTCATTGGGTCTCTTGGTAGGTCTATTAAGTCTTTTGGTAGATCCATTGAGTCTTTTGATAGGTCCATTAGGTATCTTGTTAGGTCCATTGGGTCTCTTAGGTCCATTGGGTCTCTTAGGTCCATTGGTTCTCTTGCTAGGTCCATTGGGGCTCTTTTTAGGACCATTGGGTCTCTTGTTAGGTCTATTGGGTCTCTTGTTATCTCTATTGGGTCTCTTGGTAGGTCCATTATGTCTCATGTTAGGTCCATTGAGTTTCTTGTTAGGTCCATTGAGTCCTTTGTCAGGTTCATTGGATCTCTGATAAGGTCCATTGAGTCTCTTGTTAGTGCAATTGGGTCTGTCGTTAAGCCCATT
>JAVGWX010000266.1:0-15000 GCA_036924085.1 Ariolimax columbianus | reverse complement strand
CCCACCTTGATCAGTATGTCTCACCTGGCCCTGATTACTCTTCTCTCCCACCTTGATCAGTATGTCTCACCTGGCCCTGATTACTCTTCTCTCCCACCTTGATCAGTATGTCTCACCTGGCCCTGATTACTCTTCTCTCCCACCTTGATCAGAATGTCTCACCTGGCCCTGATTACTCTTCTCTCCCACCTTGATCAGTATGTCTCACCTGGCCATGATTACTCTTCTCTCCCACCTTGATCAGTATGTCTCACCTGGCCCTGATTACTCTTCTCTCCCACCTTGATCAGAATGTCTCACCTGGCCCTGATTACTCTTCTCCCCCACCTTGATCAGTATGTCTCACCTGGCCCTGATTACTCTTCTCTCCCACCTTGATCAGTATGTCTCACCTGGCCATGATTACTCTTCGCTCCCACCTTGATCAGATGTTTGACGTGGTCTTGCTTACTCTTCGCTCCAACCTATAACACTAGCCAGTTTCACCACAATAGACAGACGAAGAAAAAGCCGGGCACGAGATGTTTAGTGATTGACAACAACAACAACGACCAGGGAATGACACGCAATGGAAGACTGCACCTCTTAAGTGAGCAGAGGACTGGAGATTGGAGGTCGTTGTCTGTGTCCATGTGTGACGGAGACAACGTTCTTATTGGACCGAATATCGGTTTTGTTGACAGTTGTGCTGACACGTGTTGGGCCTGCGCTGGACGCGGAGAATGTTGTTATCGCTATGGCTCCAGATGTTATCGGTCGGTGTTATCGGTCGGTGCAGACATCAACACCTCATGTGGGCAGATCCGTGTCGCGGGTGTGGAGTAGCAAAGACAAATTTCTTTAAAACCTTCAACGGTTGTTGTTTGTTGTTTGTTGTTTGTTTTTTCTTGTTTGTTGTTTTTTGTTTGTTGTTTGTTGTTTTTAGTTTGTTGTTTTTTGTTTTTTGTTTGTTGTTTCTTGTTTCTTGTTCGCGAATGCCCACAATGAGTAAGTTGACTTGTGTGCGCCCCTGAAAAGAATGTTATGTGGCAGGTTGCAGTAGCTTTCCTCACATCCCGAGCGTGCTACTGAAGGTGGACCGGGGTCCTCCAGGCGCTTGTGCTATGCTGGGCTTCATATGTGTGTCACTCATTACTACGGGGATCATGCCGACCCCTATCTTCGTTAGCCAGGCTGCTATGAAAACAGCCCGTCTCCACGGTGGAGGGCTACTAGAAACCAAGGTCAAAGTCTTGGTCAGTATATTTTGCTTGACCAGACGTTTGTTTCACCCTGAAAGCGCGTGTGAAAGTTGTGCCAGAGTCTGAGTCAAATGAAACTTTAGTGTGTTGACAGGAGAAGCGCTGGATAGCTGAAACTGATCTAGTGTTTAAAGGATGCCGTGGCTCTACCCCTCTGTCTCACCCCCTGCCTCCCATCTGACCCCCTGCCTACCCCATCTGACCCCCTGCCTCCCTTCGCCCACCCGATCTCCCCCTGCCCCCCACGCCCATCTCCCCCCTGCCTCCCATCGCCCACCCCATCTCACCCCCTGCCTCGCTTCGCCCACCCCATCTCCCCCTGCCTCCCACCCCCATCTCCGACCTGCCTCGTTTCGCCCACCCCATCTCACCCCCTGCCTCGCTTCGCCCACCCCATCTCACCCCCTGCCTCCCATCGACCACCCCATCTCCCCCTGCCTCCACCCCATCCTTCCATCGCCCACCCCCGATCCACCTCTATTACAAGTGGCCAACATTTGCTGCGACGCCTCGTCTCCTGGGCCTGGCTAATCCTTTCTAACAATTGAACTGCCTCGGCTAGGCATGATACGTAACCATACCTCGACATAGAGGTCTTCATTCATTGGTTGATTTGGCTATATTCTGACCATAGGGCTAAGCCATTTCATCAGCGCCTGTATTAGTAAACCAGTCAAGGCTAAGGTTGCGAACCCGCGTGCTCTGTAGTAGTAGGCCCGGCTGTTTCATCCCGCCATAGGTTGCTTTTGAATTTCTTCAGTTATACTTCACTGTACCTGAGGAGGTGTGTCATTGGATTTTATTCAGTGCTAGTGGCTGGACCGGATAAATATAAGGTATGTGGACACTCGATCTCTTTCCATACATTGATTGATGAAATGTGATGTCTGGTTTGTGTGATGTGATGTCTGGTTTGTGTGATGGGATGTCTGGTTTGTGTGATATGATGTCTGGTTTGTGTGATGTTATGGCTGGTTTGTGTGATGTCTGGTTTGTGGGATGTGATGTCTGGTTTGTGTGATGTGATGTCTGGTTAGTGTGATGTGATGGCTGGTTTGTGTGATGTGATGGCTGGTTTGTGTGATGTGATGGCTGGTTAGTGTGATGTGATGGCTGGTTTGTGTGATGTGATGTCTGGTTTGTGTGATGTGATGGCTGGTTTGTGTGATGTGATGTCTGGTTTGTGTGATGTGATATCTGGTTTGTGTGATGCAATGTCTGGTTAGTGTGATGTGATGTGATGTCTGGTTTGTGTGATGTGATGTCTGGTTTGCGCGTGAAGATTCCAATTATCATGTACAACCTATTAACTTAGTAGGTTACAGTACGAAATCCGTTCGGGCCCATGGAACACACAGACAACTAGGATGCTCACCATGTAAAATGAACACAATTGCCAGAGCACATTTAACGGGCTTGATCACACAGGCTTCCCGTGAGGAGGTCAGCTGTAGTGTATGCGGCGAATGGTAGACATACCTCTACCATTTCATCAAGCTTTGTAGTTGGAGCATAGGGTCACTACTACTGGTGGAGGCACTGCTATTCTCTGTCAGCGGATTCACACGGTCAGCTTGTTACCCACGTGGCCCTTGTCAGCCCTGTACCCAAGCCCAGCTCTATTTAGATCAGTTTAATGGAGCCAACAGGGGGATGGAGAGACGGATCGTCCAATTTTTTAGAGGAATATCTGTGGTTATTGGAGGCTAATATCTGTGGTTATTGGAGGCTAATATATGTGGTTATTGGAGGCTAATATATGTTGCTATTGGAGGTTAATATGTGTGGTTATTGGAGGCTAATATCTGTGGTTATTGGAGGCTACTATATGTGGTTATTGGAGGCTAATATATGTGGTTATTGGAGGCTACTATATGTGGTTATTGGAAGCTACTATATGTGGTTATTGGAGGCTACTATATGTGGTTATTGGGGGCTACTATGTGAGGTTAATGGAGGCTAATATATGTGGTTGTTGGAGGCTAATATCTGTGGTTATTGGGGGCTAATATATGTGGTTATTGGAGGCTAATATCTGTGGTTATTGGGGGCTAATATATGTGGTTATTGGAGGCTAATATATGTGGTTATTGGAGGCTACTATATGTGGTTATTGGAAGCTACTATATGTGGTTATTGGAGGCTACTATATGTGGTTATTGTGGGCTACTATATGAGGTTATTGGAGGCTAATATATGTGGTTATTGGAGGCTAATATCTGTGGTTATTGGGGGCTAATATCTGTTGTTATTGGGGGGATGTACTGTGTTGACGCGAGAAGTCTGGTTTATCCCACAACTTGGATGGACTGACCGAAATGTCACTGTGTTCATCTCGTGCAGAGGTTGTCTTGTGACCCTGTCTTAGGTCTATCATGGAGTCTACCGTCAGCTTCTGTCCAACTTGGTCATACCAGTCTTGGAATGTTCAGAACTGTGTCACTCTTATCTCTCTGTCACTCATATCTCTCTATCTATGTCATCCATATCTCTCTGTCACTCATATATCTCTATCTATGTCATCCATATCTCTCTGTCACTCATATATCTCTATCTATGTCATCCATATCTCTCTGTCACCCATATCTCTCTATCTATGTCATCCATATCTCTCTGTCACTCATATCTCTATCTATGTCATCCATATCTCTCTGTCACTCATATCTCTCTATCTATTTCATCCATATCTCTCTGTCACTCATATCTCTCTATCTGTGTCACTCATATCTCTCTATCTATGTCATCCATATCTCTCTATCTATGTCATCCATATATCTCTGTCATCCATATCTCTCTGTCATCCATATCTCTCTGTCGATGTCATCCATATCTCTCTATCTATGTCATCCATATCTCTCTGTCATCCATATATCTCTGTCATCCATATCTCTCTATCTATGTCATCCATATCTCTCTGTCATCCATATCTCTCTACCTATGTCATCCATATCTCTGTCATCCATATCTCTCTGTCACTCATATCTCTCTATCTATGTCATCCCTATCTCTCTGTCATCCATATCTCTCTATCTATGTCATCCATATCTCTGTCATCCATATCTCTCTGTCACTCATATCTCTCTATCTATGTCATCCATATCGCTCTGTCATCCATATCTCTCTATCTATGTCATCCATATCTCTCTGTCATCCATATCTCTCTATCTATGTCATCCATATATCTCTATCCATATCAGCCATATCTCTCTGTCATCCATATCTCTCTATCTATGTCATCCATATCTCTCTATCTATGTCATCCATATCTCTCTGTCATCCATATCTCTCTGTCATCCATATCTCTCTGTCACTCATATATCTCTATCTCTGTGTCATATTTTTCTATCTCTTGTCTCATATCTCTCTTATCCCCTCTATCTCTGTCACTCATATATCTCTATCTATGTGTCATATGTTTCTATCTCTTGTCTCATATCTTTCCTGTCCCCTCTATCTCTGTGTCATATTTTTCTATCTCTTGTCTCATATCTCTCCTATCCCCTCTATCTCTGTCACTCATATATCTCTATCTCTGTGTCATATTTTTCTATCTCTTGTCTCATATCTCTCATGTCCCCTCTATCTCTGTCACTCATATCTCTCTATCTATGTCATCCATATCGCTCTGTCACTCATATCTCTCTGTCGATGTCAACCATATCTCTCTATCTCTGTGTCATATCTCCCTATCTCTTGTCTCATATCTCTCATTTCCCCTATATCTCTGCCACTCATATCTCTCTGTCGATGTCAACCATATCTCTCTATCTCTGTCACTCATATATCTATGTCATCCATATCTCACTATCTGGGTCTCATATCTGTAACTGTCTCGTATCTCTCAATATATGTCACCATATCTATCTCTCTCTCTGTCTCCCATATCTCTCTATCTATGTCATCCATATCTCTCTACCTATGTCATCCATATCACTCTGTCGCTCAAATCTCTCTATCTATGTGATCCATATCTCTCTGTCTCCCATATCTCTCTATCTATGTCATCCATATCTCTCTATCTATGTGATCCATATCTCTCTGTCTCCCATATCTCTCTATCTATGTCATCCATATCTCTCTATCTATGTCATCCATATCTCTCTATCTATGTCATCCATATCTCTCTATCTATGTCATCCATATCACTCTGTCACTCAAATCTCTCTATCTATGCCATCCATATATCTGTCACTCATATATCTATGTCTCTGTGTCATATTTCTCTACCTCTTGTCTCATATCTCTCCTGTCCCCTCTATCTCTGTCACTCATCTCTCTCTATCTCTTGTCTCATATCTCTCCTGTCCCCTCTATCTCTGTCACTCATCTCTCTATCTCTTGTCTCATATCTCTCCTGTCCCCTCTATCTCTGTCACTCATCTCTCTCTATCTCTTGTCTCATATCTCTCCTGTCCCCTCTATCTCTGTCACTCATCTCTCTCTATCTCTTGTCTCATATCTCTCCTGTCCCCTCTATCTCTGTCACTCATATCTCTCTATCTCTTGTCTCATATCTCTCCTGTCCCCTCTATCTCTGTCACTCATATCTCTCCTGTCCCCTCTATCTCTGTCACTCATATCTCTCTATCTCTTGTCTCATATCTCTCCTGTCCCCTCAATCTCTGTCACTCATATCTTTCTATCTCTTGTCTCATATCTCTCCTGTCCCCTCTATATCTGTCACTCATATCTTTCTATCACTTGTCTCATATCTCTCCTGTCCCCTCTATCTCTGTCACTCATATCTCTCTATCTCTTGTCTCATATCTCTCCTGTTCCCTCTATCTCTGTCACTCATATCTTTCTATCACTTGTCTCATATCTCTCCTGTCCCCTCTATATCTGTCACTCATATCTTTCTATCACTTGTCTCATATCTCTCCTGTCCCCTCTATCTCTGTCACTCATATCTTTCTATCTCTTGTCTCATATTTCCCCTGTCCCCTCTATCTCTGTCACTCATATCTTTCTATCTCTTGTCTCATATCTCTCCTTTCCCCTCTATCTCTGTTATTCATAGCTCTCTGTCGATGTCAACCATATCTCTGGGTCATATCTCTCTATCTCGTGTCTCATATCTCTCCTTTCCCCTCTATCTCTGCCACTCATATCTCTCTGTCGATGTCAACCATATCTCTCTATCTCTGTCACTCATATATCCCTGTCACCCATATCTCTCTATCTCGGTCTCATATCTGTATCTGTCTCGTATCTCTCTATTTCTGTCACCATATCTATCTATCTCTCTGTCACCCATATCGTTCTATCTCTCTATCTCTGTCACCCATATCTCTCTATCTCTCATATCTCTCTATCTCTGTCATCCATATCTTTCTATCTGTCTATCTCTATCTATGTCAACCATGTCTCTCTATCTCTCATATCTCTCTATCTCTGTCACCCATATCTCTCTGTCTCGTATCTTTCTATCTCTTGTCTCACATCTCTCTATTTCTGTCACTTGCATTTCTCTGTCTCTGTCACCCATATCTCTCTATCTCTGTTACCGATCTCTCAATCTGTCACCCATATCTCTTGTCTCATATCTCCTGACACCTTTATCTATCTCTGTCACCCATATATATCTCTTGTCTGATTTCTCTCTATCTGTTTCATATCTCTCTGTCTCATTTCTGTATTTCTGTATATCTATGTATCCCTGTCTCATATCTCTCTATCTCTGTCTGATATCTCTCTTTATCTCTGTCACCCATATCTGTCCACCTCGGTCTCAAAGCTCTATTTATCTCAAATCTCTCTATCTCTGTCACCCATATATGTCTATCTCTTTGGCTCTCTATATCTCAACTTTATCTCTGTCCTCTATATCTCTCGTATCTCTATCTCTGTATCAAATCTCTCTATATGTCACCTTTATCTCTCTAACGTTGTCTTATTTCTCTTTCTCATTATCTTTATCTCTCTATCTCTGACACCTCTATCTCTCCACCTGTATCTATCTGTCTCTGTCCCCTTTATCTCTCTATCTCTGACACATGTATCTCTCCTTCACCTTTATCTCTCCTTCACCGTGATCTCTCTATCTTTGACACCTTTATCTCTCCTTCACCTTTATCTCTCTATCTCTGACCCATTTATTTCTCTATCTCTGACACCTTTATCTCTCTATCTCTGATACCTTTATCTCTCCTTCACCGTTATCTCTCTATCTCTGACACCTTTATCTCTCCTTCACCTTTATCTCTCTATCTCTGTCACCTTTATCTCTCTCTCTTTCTCTCTCTCTCACTCTTTCCCCCTCCACTTACCTCACCAATAAGAGGGACCACTTCTGTCTGGTCTTCCCCCGTCCAATCAAACGGTAAGGAGGATGTCCCACACATGTAACAGTTTTCTTAAGGTTCCGCCAGAGTGATACCTGTGCTCAAGGGAATAGTCCCACTGTAACCTTCCAATAATTTCATAAACTATAGGCTTTCATGCAAAGCGCTAGCAACATCATCATGTAAAACTGTCACTACAAATGCTCTGCTGTAGGCTTCCTGTAAGGGGCCGAGTTCTGATGCTCGTCGTATGCTTCATTTAGAGCAAAAAGACGGATCAACCAATTCAAGTTGACTTGATTTACCTGATAGTACGTGTCCTCCGGGTTCCGCAGGGAGCATACATCGCGCTCCACTTATTCGTGCCTTGGTTTGTTTTCTAGAGCTCCGCCTATGATCCTGCCCTAACGTTCGACCACTTCTTCCACCGTTCTTGAACACGTGTTCCTTAATCTCAACTTCTGTCATCGTGTGGGCTCCCATCCAGTTCGTGTCTGGTTACATTGCTAGGTTTCTTGTTGCAGGTGTGTCCTACCCAGCTTCAGTTCCCCCGCTCTCCAGCTGTCTAGGTTTCTTGTTGCAGGTGTGTCCTACCCAGCTTCAGTTCCCCCGCTCTCCAGCTGTCTAGGTTTCTTGTTGCAGGTGTGTCCTACCCAGCTTCAGTTCCCCCGCTCTCCAGCTGTCTAGGTTTCTATCCGTTCTTTGCCTTACTGCACCTGGTCATATACCATGTCACGTTTATGTCTGTCGCTCACCTACCACCCTCCCAACTCTGTACCACCCTCCCAACTCTGTACCACCCTTCCAACTCTGTACTACTTTCCCAACTATGTACCAGGCTCCCAACTCTGTACCAGGCTCCCAACTCTGTACCAGATTCCCAACTCTGTACCAGGCTCCCAACTCTGTACCAGGCTCCCAACTCTGTACCAGGCTCCCAACTCTGTACCACCTTCCCAACTCTGTACCAGACTCCCAACTCTGTACCAGGCTACCAACTCTGTACCAGATTCCCAACTCTGTACCAGGCTCCCAACTCTGTACCACCCTCCCAACTCTGTACCAGGCTCCCAACTCTGTACCAGGCAAGACGTACCAACGATAACAACATGTACAGAAAAGGTTAGGTAACTGTAAACACGCGGACTGGAGACAACAACAAGCATGGACAGAAGTTGAATGGATATGGCCATTGCCCTTTGCACCTACGGAATGTTGGGTTATCGGTTTGAAGTGGCCATGTTGGATTGACACAAATTAGGTCAAGTAATAGCCTGGTTAGGCAGTGCCAGATCTACACGGATAGATATCGTTGGTCCTTGGCTGGATGAGTATCAAGTCTATACTTGACCTTTGTAAGGTGGGGTAGAGCGGGGAGGGGAGAATGAGTATCAAGTCTATACTTGACCTTTGTAAGGTGGGGTAGAACGGGGAGAGGGGAGGGATGAGTATCAAGTTTATACTTGACCTTTGTAAGGTGGGGTAGAACGGGGAGAGGGGGATGAGTATCAAGTTTATACTTGACCTTTGTAAGAACGGGGAGAGGGGGACTACATGATCCCAGATCCGGCGACAGGCAACTCAATGTTTATTCTAGTCATATTCGTGCTTAGGGTGTGGATACAGATGGATATGTCCCCGGCGTGCTGAGGGTGTGGATGATGATTGATGGATAAGGCTCTTCTCGTTCGCCGCTTCTCTGTTTGAGTTTGACGTCCCACATGGTCTAGTTCTCTGGATAACGGTTAGTGGAGAGCTCTTCATGGCTTCCAAACAGCTTTCTGTGGAGGTTCGTCTCTGTGGGCCAGTGCTCAGTACACAATTGGCCAAACATATAACATTCCTGCAGGATATGTTCGGATGTCCATGCTGCCTGTCTACACATACACATGGGCGATGGAGTCAATTTTAGCCGGTACAAATGGCTATTCAATCTGTTATGTCCCATTCTCAAGCGGAACAGGATCACTTGTTCTGCTTGATCAAGACAGTGATAGCTGGCTTTCGTTTGGTCAACTTTCCTTATTGCTTGGGTAAGTGTCTTCTTTGAGAAGTTGATTGTTTGTTCGTTTTGTTCTTGTGTTGCTCCCTCCTTTGCCAACCTGTCTGCTGTCTCATTTCCTGGTACGCCACAGTGTGATGATATCCACTGTAGCACTAACTATCTTTCGGCTTTTAGTTCACCCAAGGCTTTCTTCTTTCTAGCAGTTTATCATTTTTGAGGGCTTGTAAAACTGACATTACATCTGTACGGAATACGACCTGCTGACATTACATCTGTACGGAATACGACCTGCTGACATTACATCTGTTCGGAATACGACCTGCTGACACAGACTTAAGGTGTCGCTAACCATATTTGCAGCAACAATTAGTGACTGTACTTCAGCCGTGTAGTTTGAACAGAATATTCCAGTGGATGATCTAGTGGTTTCATTTTCTTTATCTGGGTAGACAATCTAAATTCCTGTGCCTCCATTCTTCACTGCTCTTGTTGCTGATCCATCAGTATATACCTGGATCCTTGCTTCTCTGGGATACAGTTCTCCAATCATGTCGCAGGCTGCTACTTTCTTTTGGAGTGGAGAGCATGTTGGTCTTCCATCGGGCAGGGGTCAGTTATGGATATCCTAATGCTGAGATGTTTGGACCGATGGACAACGTTTCTTCTCTCCAGTCTTCCTCTGGCTAGATCTCAGAATCTTTGTAGCAAGCATTGGCGTGTTATCCCGTCTATAGGGTAGAGTCTTCACCCTATCAGCTCGGTAGCCTTAGGTCCAACCTCTAAACATACCCACAGTGTACACGTGTCTCTTGTTTTGTTCATCGTCTCTCGGGTTTTCTTGTATTGTCATCGAAGTCGCTTCTCCGTGCATTATTTGACGTTTCTTTGCGTATTTTTGCCTGATTGTTCCACGACAGAGTTTGCCTGATTGTTCCACGACAGAGTTTGCCTGGCTGTTCCACGATAGACTTTGCCTGATTGTTGCACACGGTCGCGATGCGTGGACTATCCATCATAATCTTCCACCTAGCTCTCCTGTTCCACCTGTCTGTGTCCTGGTCGGAGATTGAAGAAGTGGTTTGACGTTTGAGTTGTTTATCTGAGACCTCTTTATCCAGCACAGCCATCGCGGCGAGCCTTTGTCCAAGAAGGTGCTGGAGGGAGGTCTGCAACATGAGCGTGAGTGGGTAGCGGACAAAGTGGTCTGGAACGTGTGTGCCCTGGCCATGCGGATGTTCACGGCAGCCAAGGAGCCGACAGGTTGTCTTCTAAATCACATGCTAGATATTGGTAACAGGAACACATTGGCCCCCAGTTTCGAGCACACGATGGATGACATCCAGCACAAGATGGATGATATCCACCATCCAGCACAAGATGGATGACATCCAGCACAAGATGGATGACATCCACCATCCGGCACAAGATGGATGACATCCAGCACAAGATGGATGACATCCACCATCCAGCACAAGATGGATGACATCCACCATCAAGCACAAGATGGATGACATCCACCATCCAGCAAAGATGGATGACATCCAGCAAAGATGGATGACATCCACCATCCAGCACAAGATGGATGAAGACATTATCATCGCCTCTCAATGGGCAGACCGCAGGTGTTGGCTATCAACCTTAGGCAGAGCAGGTAAGAGGATCACGAGTGTGCACAATCAGCGGGATACATGCTCTATTAGTATTTTCATCCTTTGCTGAGAGGGTAGTAGCACCTGTGGTTCTCCTTAGAGCGCAGCGATGTTAACCACACTGACGAGTATTTGTGTTGTTGTTGACCTACGGTGGTAGTTGTTGTTGTTGACCTACGGTGGTAGTTGTTGCTGTTGACTTAAGGTGGTAGTTGTTGTTGTTGACTTAAGGTGGTAGTTATTGTTGACTTAAGGTGGTAGTTATTGTTGACCTAAGGTGGTAGTTATTGTTGACTTAAGGTGGTAGTTATTGTTGACTTAAGGTGGTAGTTATTGTTGACCTAAGGTGGTAGTTGTTGTTGTTGTTGACCTACGGTGGTAGTTGTTGTTGTTGTTGACCTACGGTGGTAGTTGTTGTTGTTGTTGACCTACGGTGGTAGTTGTTGCTGTTGACTTAAGGTGGTAGTTGTTGCTGTTGACGTAAGGTGGTAATTGCTTGCTACCGCAGCAAGTGGGCGCAGAACTAAACACCATCACATTGAGTACCACACATCTGGTCGTCTCCTGGCTGTAATACATTTGGTGTCGCCGTAAAACAGACTTGAGTATCAACTGGTCTAGCTGCCAGTAAAGACTGTAGCACTGGTGCCTAGCGGACAGTAAAGATTGTAGCACTAGTGCCTAGCTGCCAGTAAAGATTGTAGCACTAGTGCCTAGCTGTCAGTAAAGATTGTAGCACTAGTGCCTAGCGGACAGTAAAGATTGTAGCACTAGTGCCTAGCTGCCAGTAAAGATTGTAGCACTAGTGCCTAGCGGACAGTAAAGATTGTAGCACTAGTGCCTAGCGGACAGTAAAGATTGTAGCACTAGTGCCTAGCGGACAGTAAAGATTGTAGCACTAGTGCCTAGCGGACAGTAAAGATTGTAGCACTAGTTTTTGACAACTTCTCGAATCTCAGAAAATAACAATGACAGATCAGAGGAAAAGTCGACATCTCAAGATTTAAACAAACAGAACGTAGTTGATGTTCTCTACGCTCCGGTGGGTTCATGGCTCCTTACAGGAAGACTGGCCAAAAGTAGTGTGCTCCCTGCTTTGGTGTTTTCTGTAGACATTTGTTGTACATGGCGACGTTGCTTGTCCCAAGCCCGAACGAAAAAGCTCCGATGTTGGGCCAGAAGCCAAGATCGGGTAAGAATGTCGACAGTCACCGATTGTGGACATCCAGACACGTAATGTTATCCAACCGAGGTTGGTAATCCTTCAAGATGGTGGACACTTTCGCACTTTGACGAATATTTGTAATTCGAACGACAAACGCTGGTTGATTAGGTCCAGTTTGTACGGGTTCTCGATAGCGATAGAAAGGCTGTGTTAGTTTCTCCACACAAAACATTGGACGGGCCGGCTTGACGCTTTGTTGTCGCTGCATGGGTGACGTGGCGACAAGTTGACAGCGACACCTTGCTAGAAGTTCTGTTGACGGTCTCTGTTGACAATAGTTACTTAACTGTCTCTCCTCGCAGCGGACACCCGGAATAAATGTTCAAGTTGTTCGGGCACAGTCATTATCGGTGAGCATTGGATCACATCTTACAAGTTCGTGGAGAGTAAACTTACGGTGAGTTGAGATATTTCATTTCGTCACAATATTTTAATTTATGTCTTTTGGTTCTCGACGATATTTGATACAAGTTTATTGGTTTCTCGACGATATTTGATACAAGTTTATTGGTTTCTCGACGATATTTGATACACGTTTATTGGTTTCTCGACGATATTTGATACACGTTTATTGGTTTCTTGAGTATATTTGATACCCGTTTATTGGTTTCTCGACGATATTTGATACAAGTTTATTGGTTTCTCGACGATATTCGATACACGTTTATTGGTTTCTTGAGTATATTTGATACACGTTTATTGGTTTCTCGACGATTTTTGATACACGTTTATTCATTTGTCGACGATATTTGATACACGTTTATTGGTTTCTCGACGATATTTGATACACGTTTATTGGTTTCTCGACGATATTTGATACAAGTTTATTGGTTTCTCGACGATATTTGATACAAGTTTATTGGTTTCTCAACGATATTTGATACAAGTTTATTGGTTTCTTGAGTATATTTGATACACGTTTATTGGTTTCTCGACGATATTTGATACACGTTTATTGGTTTCTCGACGATATTTGATACAAGTTTATTGGTTTCTCAACGATATTTGATACAAGTTTATTGGTTTCTTGAGTATACTTGATACACGTTTATTGGTTTCTTGAGTATATTTGATACAAGTTTATTGGTTTCTCAATGATATTTGATACACGTTTATTGGTTTCTTGACGATATTTGATACAAGTTTATTGGTTTCTCAACGATATTTGATACACGTTTATTGTTTAGAGATGTAATCCAGTCTATCCAGTATCCGTTGCATTTGGCTTTGTCTGTGGGACAGAAGGGCTATATCATCCGCAAAATCCAGGCCCACCAGCTGTTTATTCAAGGTCCACTGGATTCCATTTCTCTCATTTATTGTTACTTTTATAATCCAGTCCACTGGCAGGATGAACAGGAAAGGCGACAGTAGGCAACCCTGTCGTACCTCTGATTTAATTTTGAATGGCTCTGTGAGTTGTCCTTCGTGTATAACTCTACATTACATACTTTCGTACGTCTGTCTGATTATGTTTGTGAGCTTTTTGAGGAATTCCACAGTGCCTCAGTAGTTTAAGGAGTGCATCTCTGTCCAAACTGTCGAAAGCCTTTTCATATCCAACGAAATTGATGTACAAATTCGAATTCCATTCCAAATTGCTCTACACTTATCCGCAATGTGGCTATCTGGTCAATGCATGATCTTGTCTGCCTGAAGCCGCCTGCTCATCCTTGTTAGACATTTTTACAAGGTCCAAGAAAATAGTCAGACATCAAATTGGTTTTTTCGGGATAAATGACAAAAATGGTGCCACAGTGGTAGCAACTTCTAAGTTCTGATCACAAACCTGTAGAGATTAACATGACCGTCAGATTTAAAAGATTAGACAAAAGATGTTAAAGGTCCCCAAATAAATGAAAGTAGCCTGGATTAAACATAAATGGAAGTCAACAATACACATGAGAAAGCCCAGACTAGAAGCTTCCGGTCTGCACACAAGCTGCAAATAAAATTGCCGTTAAAAGAGTTTAAGAAAATATAAAGTGTAGATGACATAGTTAAGTAAAATCAAGTGTAGATGACATAGTTAAGTAAAATCAAGTGTAGATGACATAGTTAAGTACAATCAAGTGTAGATGACATAGTTAAGTAAAATCAAGTGTAGATGACATAGTTAAGTAAAATCAAGTGTAGATGACAGAGTTAAGTAAAATCAAGTATAGATGACATAGTTAAGTAAAATCAAGTGTAGATGACATAGTTAAGTAAAATCAAGTGTAGATGACATAGTTAAGTAAAATCAAGTGTAGATGACATAGTTAAGTAAAATCAAGTGTAGATGACATAGTTAAGTAAAATCAAGTATAGATGACATAGTTAAGTAAAATCAAGTGTAGATGACATAGTTAAGTAAAATCAAGTATAGATGACATAGTTAAGTAAAATCAAGTGTAGATGACATAGTTAAGTAAAATCAAGTGTAGATGACATAGTTAAGTAAAATCAAGTATAGATGACATAGTTAAGTAAAATCAAGTATAGATGACATAGTTAAGTAAAATCAAGTATAGATGACATAGTTAAGTAAAATCAAGTGTAGATGACATAGTTAAGTAAAATCAAGTATAGATGACATAGTTAAGTAAAATCAAGT
>JAVGWX010000265.1:12500-54965 GCA_036924085.1 Ariolimax columbianus | reverse complement strand
AGGGATCAAACCATCGACATGGTCACACAACGCGTTGTCGAAACATGGCGCCATTTCAAACGTATTTGCCATACACAAACATCGTTTGAACATGGCAGATAGCGTACGAAGAAGAAGAAGAAGAAGAACATGGCAGATGATATGATGCCAGCGTTCTGTCAGCTTGAACACACCTCATACTTGTAGGAGTTCGTGCATACACTGCAATTTATTCAATTGTGCAATGCTTCGATAGAATGGTCAGCAAGCTGTGCGATTAAACAATGACATTTCGTGAAAACAGACAGTGATAACTGATCAGAATGTATTCTCGTGAGATGACGGAACCATCGTATCATGTCTTGAAATATCTTCATGGCCAAGATGCAGCAGGGCAAGAGCTGACAGCAGGCAGCGACTCTTGGCCGCTTTCATCAGGGTCAGCGAACCACAGCTGACCAAGACACTATTCTGCCTTGACCTGGCGGACTTGAAAAAAGGCTGGACTAGTCACTTGTGTAATCTGGTCAAGAAATATGCTTCGAAATGGGAAGGTAAACGCGGTATTCAACAAAGCTAGTTGAAATCGGATGTGTTGGGCCGAAAGGCGCAGGTATCGCAGCCTCGATGTAAACTACAACGTCCTTTCCAAAGAAGAAGAAAAAATGTATTCAGCACAGGAGTAGTTATCAAACTGCATAATTGGACAGGGCGGAAATAACATGGGAACCACATACTTAATTAATAGAATTTACCGAATTCAAAATACGGGTTTGCGGTCAGCTGATAAGACTGGGACTAGATCAGCGGACAATGTGTGCATATACCAGCGTCAATTTATGTTATATGGTGAGAGAAAGACCACGTGGCAGACAGAATTGAAGATTAACTTAATCACTCCGAAATATTTAGGTTTGCAAACATGTATAATTTTTCAATGTAAGGCTAACGGCAATGAGCACATGCACATTTTTACATTGAAGAAGACTTAAAATTAAGCAACACACACACACACACACACACACACACACACACACACACAGACACACACACACACACACACACACACACACGCACGCACACACACACACACACACACACACACACGCACACACGCACGCACGCACGCACGCACGCACGCACCCAACTGCACCAAGTGATCATACATACGATGCGGATAACGACGTCACTTCTGGTGTAAACAGCACATACCAACCGTCAAGTTTGCACAATCTAATTATTCTCTGATTCATATTTTTCTCAGCCGGCGGTGAAAAACATGATGGGTGTGATACGGAATCCATTCAGAGTTGATCAGTGAGCGGTAATTCTGTTTCTAACAGCTTAATAATGTCGACCAGTTGACATTCATCGCAGAATGCAGGCAGTGTATGGTGACAATAGTGTGTCGAAGACAAGAGGGAATGAAATGGACAGCGACGTTTAAAGAAGGACGCGGGTTAACGAAAGATCTTCTGAGACCAGGTCAGGCGTATTTGCTGCGTCAGAAGATACCATCGCCATAATTGATGTAGCAATTCTGGTGGTCCTTCGCCGGAGCTTACTTTCGCCCCACTTTTGTCACCTGCATTCTGCGATGAATGTCAACTTGTTGACATCCTTCAGCTGTTAGAAACCGAATCACCGCTCGCTGATCAACTCTGGACGTATTCCGTATCACACCCTCCATGTTTTCAACGGTCTGCTGAGAAAAATATGAGTCAGAGAATAATGAAATTTTGCAAACTTGACGGTTGGTATGTGCTGTTTACATCAGAAGTGACATTATCGTTCACATATTTCGTATGTACACGTGGTGGAGTTAGGTCCGGTTTCATTTGAACACACCTTGTATTTGGCCCGATTCTCATCATCAGATAAATATAAACATAACTATACGATTCGATTTGAAATCACATTCACATCTCAATTTCGAAATGAAATTTCTGCGGCCTTTTGCCTAAGATAAAGGGGTGTGTCTAACATCGAGTTAGTTCAATAATTGGTCTCATTCTCCGTGCTGGAATATTCTATTTTGTTTTCTTATTCCAGAAACGACCTTCATTTTGGACCTCTCAATTAGTTAACTTGTCTGAAAGAGGACATAATCTGTATTCGCGTTCAGAAATACATGTTAATTATATCTATTCTGAAATAAAACGTGAAGATCCCATCCCGGCATGCGGTGCATAGGAATTATGGTGTAAGGCCCATATTATTATGTAACCCAAGGCACTTAGTGTTCAGCATGATGCCGGTCGTCTTCTCGGACTGAACCGGTACCCATTTAAGGCTGAGGGACCTGGAAGCCAGTGCGGTCTCAAAAACCATTTCCGTGGCGGGAACACAATTTGAACCGGAGAATGAACCCAGGACCATTCAGATGCGAAGCCATAGCGCTACGCGGCTCCCACCTATTTTGGAATAATGCAACGTAAATCTATAAACATGGTATTTATTACATGCTTCTCTTCTAGAACTTTCGCGCGCACACACGCACCCACCCACCCACCCATGCACGCGCGCACGCACACACACACACACACACACACACACACACACACACACACACACACACACACCAACGGGCGCTCAACTACAAAATCACACAGCAAAACAAGCCACACAAAAATTAAGAACTGAAAAAAAACTGACAGGAAGAAAAAAAATAGTTCTGTTCTAATGGCCAGTGATATTTACGTCCATAAACATTAAGAGCAATGATTTCTTTGCATAGTTTAGCCTTGTTTGTTGCAAAGAATCTGGCCTCTCAGTGCTGATGTTTGCATTACAAATCCGATGGCCATTGTGTAATAAAATATTGCAAGGGAAGAACTGAGAAATAGAAAGTTGGAGGACAAAGAATAAACACAAGTGTTTGTACTGTGGAGAGCATACGAATGTTATCTCAAGACACGATCTTTAAGCGGAAAGGAAAATGAGAAAAAGGAATTATTGGGCGTCAGATTAATGATGTATGATAATTTCCCACCCAGGATTGAGACGGATTTCATCAAATGCCAGCAGCAAGTAATCAATGTAGCAGCTCGAGGGGAGAAACGCAAAGAAGGCGTAAATAAATAGGACAGCTAAATCGACAGATAGATCTGGGCTTTACTTACTTATTCATCTGCCAGTGTGGTATTAAAAATGGTTGTCGGATACTTTGTCTTCTCTTGCCAGACGTACGTTGATCAGCTTAGAGTACATTTCATTGATGGTGTAAATCCGTCTTCTTTGCCCAGAACAAACAAACAAAACAAAACAAAAGACCTAGTTGTGCCTAGACAGACTCACTAAACTAGTCAGAGTGACAGGTTTATAACTAGAGTGTCAGTACGGCGTCCACTTGGGAACCAGGCTGACATGAACCGGATTTTTGACTGCTGAAGGTTTGTAATGGTGTCTTGTAGGTCGTATGCTGACCATGTGTATGAGCCATTTTGGTTTCCGGTTGATTCCATATTAACCAATCGATGAAATCCCGTCAACTCCTTGCGCAGTATAGATCCTCAACAAATGCTCGTCGTCTTTCTTTCAAGAGCCATCATTTCAAGCTCACCACTCCTCCTACGTTTTCCTTGACGTGTTTAAGTTTCTCTCTTCTTTCACTCTCCGCGAGTGTTTAGGTCTGCCTTTATTTCTTTTGCTCTAAGGATTCCAGAAAAGGGAATGCCTTGTAATACTAAACTTAACGTCTTTATACTGGTTTAGAAGAGTCTGCAGAGTATGTATATAACCAGTGTCATTTATATTTCCTAAAAACTATGGACATCAAATCTGTTATTGAATGCATTAATTGTCCATGCCTCCACTACTTCCAGTGACAATGCATTCCAAGCATTCACCACTCTCCGATTAAACAAATATTGCCTAATATCTAATCTGGACCTTTCATTACTTAATTTGTAGCTATGCCCTATTGTTCTTGTAGGTGGTTGTATTTTGAAGAAAATAAACTTGTTCTAGTCTAATTTATCTTTCCATTGATTATCTTATAAACCCGAATTGTCACCTCGAATTCTTCTTTTTTTCTAGACACTGTAGGCCGTTTCTTCTGAGTCTTTCATCATAACTGTAATTCTGGATCCCACTGTCAGTTTTACCGCTCTTATTTATATCCTTTTCAGCATGTTTATATCTATTTATATGGCTCCACACTTGTACACTGTCAGCAGGTTTCGGTAATGTGTGTGACCTATTTATCGCCATTGTTGTGTTTACGACTACTCCCAACCACATCTTTGCACGTTCTTACACTCAGTTCTTTATTAATGACTTTGTCATACCATATTATTCCCTCAAATTGGGTGCAAACATCCATTGTTGACATATTGAACCATTTGAGGTGCCCTTTTCTTTATAGAAATAGATACAAACACTGCCGAAAACGGATGTGTCAGATCGAAATGTGCAAATATCACAGTCAGGCTGATAACTAGCGACACAACGCATTCCATTCTCCGGACTACATCTAGCTACTTTCAAAGCCATGTTCAGGGTTTGGTGGTGGGAGATTGAAAATGAACGCAGAAAAAAAAGAAGATACATACAATAAAACGACTGAACAGAGTTGAAGATCTATGCTTTTGTGGCGAACTGAATTTCTTTCGATTTCCACAAATTCCATAAAGAACGAACGGAAAAGAAGAAGAGGAGGAAAAAGATGAAGATTACAATTAGAGTCATCAATGCTCTCTGTTGAATAAAAATCAGTTGAATAAAAATTCAGTTGAATAAAAATTCGCAGTTTTATCAAATAAAGTGTTGAATAAGTTGGTTGTTAGATAAAAATAACATGGTCTAAGTTGATTGGTGGATATAACTAGAGATGCGTGGTAGGGTTATCCCAAGGTTTTCCTATTCTTTGCTATTCTTTTACTCATACTTACTCTGTGACGTAATTTCACTTATTGTATCACAATCTAATCTCGTGGTCTCCGTGTGCATCTAGACAGTTGGTGATAGCGACTGATCTGTCGTTTCTTCAGAACTTCTGATCCTCGGGATTGCGTTGTTGAACCAAACCCGTCATTTTCTTCTTCTTCTTCTTCATACGCAGTCAGACAGTAACCATTATTTTTTCGAAAAAAGCGGCGGTCATCCTGAGGCTGTCGCCACTACCATTCAGCTTGTCCTGCAGTTCCACTGGTGATGGCCACATCTGCTCTCTCTGATCCTCGTATGTCGGGCAGTTCTGCAGCAGATGTTCAGCGGTCATTTTACCAGTACCGCACGGGCATTCGTCGGTACCACCTATCTTCAATTTGTTGAATAGGTGGTACCTCAGTCTATTGTGGCCAGTGCGAAGTCTGAAGACAACGACCTGCTCTCTTCGGTTCAACTGGTAATAGGCATCGTTTTTGGTGTAACCAGTATGTTCGGTTTCCCATTTGGTCATGTATCTGGCTCTGATAAGCCGTTTTGACTCTTCGTACGTCATACTAGTATCTGTTTGTGGTAGTCTTGCACCTTCGTTTGCTAGTCTGTCTGCCTCCTCGTTGCCTTCGATGTTGCAGTGTGATTGGACCCACTGTACCACTACCCTTTTTGGTGCGGACTGCTGGCACAGTTTGCAGAGTGCTGCTCTTAAGTCATTAAGCTCAGTGTTTTTCTGGCTTTTTAGCGCTGTGACTACGGCGAGAGCATCTGAAAGCAGGACTATATGGCTTTCATTTTCATTGCGTGTCACCATTTCTTCCACTGCCGCCCTCAGTGCCTCTGCCTCCGCTCTGAAATTGCTTGTGTACTTACCAGTAGCGAATGACAGTGTTATTTGTCTTCCATTTGGTAGGTTCAGGAATGCTCCTGCCCCTCCGTTCTGTGTAGTGTTTGTTACAGAACCGTCGGTGTATGCATGGGTCCAGTCCATGCGTGGGTAGCTTTTCGATATAAAGCTTAGGGTAGTATCTCTCCTTTCTTTTTCAGTCTGGCAGTTTTTGTTTCCAATACCTGGTATATTTTCTACCACCTCTGGAAATATATCCTGCCTCCAGGTAGGTTTTCGTACAGTAGTGATGAAACCCGTCATTTTAAAGGTGTGCTCTCTGAGGATTCAGGTTACAATTCTCGCTTTGTCTGAGCTTATTTCCACCTGTCTGAACTGAATCGTGCGTATCTTTCGTTCTCAGCTGAAAATGAAGAAGTGATGTCTGCGAAGGCTAAAGATACGTTGTCCTGAACTGAATTGTACGTACAATCAGCTATATCTCGTCTTCAGCAGATCACTAGAAACTGCTTTCTGCAAAGGTAAGAGGTACGTTGACCTGAACTAAATTGTACGTACGATGAATTATTTCTCGTCGGGATACAACTGTGGGTAGATTTATCCAAGGTGTTTGCCACACCTTATCGTGCAATCAACGTTCTTACTCTGCCACTCGAAGTGATCATATTTCTCGCACGTGTAACGGTACATAAGAGTCACCATTCACTCCTGTTAATCAAATGCAATTGCCATGGAGCATAGTGGGTAAGCCTTCTGTCCAATTATTTCTTTCCAAAATGAGCATTGTCTCTACTTTTGATTGAAATCTCAGCTCCTTCGGAAACAACATAGCCGGTGATCACTAGGTACATCTGCCCTTCTCCGTTTGCCGGTCAGCAGTCAATGTTGTTCTCTTGACTGCATCCCTAATCAAATTGACAAGTTTCTCTCAATGAAACATATTTACTTAACTATCTTTATTTTCACCATTGTCAATCTGCCAGTGATCGTTTTGTCGTTAAATTATGAGTTGCTCAATACCTCTGCTGCGTTTTTAGTGTTTTAAGTTAATACAACAAATGCGCTGGACTAGAACCATCACCATTTTTGACAACAGCTTCTTACAGTAAACATTTATCTTTATCTCGTATTTCTAATGGAAATCCCGCTTTGTTAATTACTGAACGACGTGCATGACCTTAGTTTGACCTGTTGTTAGCCCCAACACCTCTGCTATCCGTGCACCTATTAGATATGCCTAAGTTGGTTGGTAGATAAAGTTGTCATATTTAATGGTTTGGTATAACAAAAACTGGCCCAACATGGTGTTTTGAAAAAAAAAATATAGTTGTCCAATTTGATTGTGTAATATATAATATACTAACCCAAGTTGGTTTAATAAAACAAATAGAGACGTCTAATTTGATTGTACGATATAAAATATACTAGTCCATTTTGCCTTAATGATTACATAGAGTTGTCTAATTCGATTGTTTGATATGAAATATACAAGCCCATATTGCTTTAATGATAAATAGAGTTGTCCAGTCGTTTGATGCATTACTTTACAGTCATCCATGCTGATTCCATGTAAATAAAATCCCGCCGACAACGTCGCTTGTCTTTCATACTATCAAGTTCCTAAATATGGAAGTAATTTCGGCTGAAAGAACCACCTAAATAACAAACGTTCAGTTCAGTGTGCGTGATAGGTGGTTATAAAAAAAGAAAATCATCAAGTCGAACCGGATATTTGTGAAACAATAAATTTTTTATTGAAAGCACAAGCCCGTTGCTTACTCATTAACCAGTGGGGTGATCCAGAGCATGCAGATCGTGGCAGCGATATTGTTTGGCACGAATAACCTCTTTAGAGAATAACCTAACTGATGATTTAAAGTATTAAAGAGACCCGTTGTTAGTTGCTGCTTTTCAGCGTTGCGTTAATACAGAGTTTTTCAATGATGTCAATGATCATTTTGTTTGGCGTTTACGATTTGTTTTCGGTAGGGTGCTGAGTCGAAGACTCGAGAAGGACGTTGCTTGCATTAATGTTGTCGTTGAACTCTCTCAGACCTTGGAGATGAGATGTTTCCCAAGTTTTTTGAACGTCACGTACAAAGATCGAGTTACAAATGAAGAAATACGAGATAGAATTACAACAGCGATAGGGCCTTGTGAAGGCAACTGTCAAAAGAAGGAAACTCGCTTGGTATGGTCAAATATAGAGATCAATTGGTCTTGCAAATACGATCCTGCACGGAAAGGTGCAAGGCAGACGACGAAGAGGCCGTCCCAAAAAGAGATGGCTGACAACTTAAAAGTAGGGACCAATCTCCGATCAGAAGAGGCATAGAGAGAAGGGTGGCGTTGTGAGGATGTCTTCATGATTGCCCCAACGACCTCACCGGTTACGGGATGACCTGACCTCTGATTGCTATATAAGCACATTTGCTTGATTTTCAACCTCCAGTATGGAAGTAGGTCGTGACGGCAGTTCAGGGATGGCTATCTGAGACCTGTTTAATATCCTGTGAGACTCTTATTCTTCACTTCAGAAGGTACAGAAATGCTGGCTGTAGCATGAGTGGGTAGTTGTTGTAGAGACCTCAACAATCCATGTATTGATGTAAGGCTATTGTGCTGCTCATGTTGGAATTTCGGGCAACAAAAGTGCTGACACGCTGACTTTACATTCATCCATTATTGGCACGATGTTTATGGATAGGGGGGACATTTTGAATAACGAGTTGCGTACAAATCAAATCGGAACTTTTTATTCTAGTTCTACCTGAATGAGTTATATCGTGCTGAAACTACTATAATTAGTTTGGGGTACTTGTGTCCTATTACTGCTAGGGGATCCACTTGCATGGGCCAGTCACCGGATAGATTAATAAAAATGGCGGACAACACTCTTAGTGCTTGCATGACCAGCGTGTTGTGTTGAAGTTTCTTTTGAAAGAACACATGCAACGTGTGGAAATTTACATAAGACTGCAATCACAATACCTTGATGAGACACCCAGCCGAAGTAAGACATTTGAATGGTGTAAACGTTTTAGAGAAGGTCGTACATCCGTGAGTGATGATTCCGTCCTGCTTCTGCAAGATAACGCTCGACCTCATTCGGCTCACTGCACAATATGTTATCTACAGCATCTCGACTGGGAGATATTGCCACATCCACCTTACAGCCTAGACCTAGCTTCAAGGGATTTCCACTTGTTTGGACCCCTAAAAGAATTCCGGGGGGGGGGGGGGGGGAGAGGGGGGTCCGCATTTCAGCTCTGAGGACGAAGTGAAATTGGCTGTCCTGGATTGGTTCAGACATACTGACAAATCTTTCACCCCTGAAGCTTTTCAAGCATTACTTAATCTCTAGGATAACGGCAAAAACATTAATAGTGTTATAATGTTCGCTTAGGCGTCTGAGGCCATTTGCGTCGGTCGGCCACATCCATGACCCGCAGCTGTGATGTGGTTCCAGGTCTTGTCCAAGGCGGAGGAGGAGTCTGCTACTTGCTGGAGCCATACTTTTCGGAGAAGGCTTCTTCTGCGCCTCCAGCGATGAGGAATGACTTGTGTAGTATCTTGTGGGCATATGTTTTCTGGTCCAGCCGTACAACATTACCAAACAAAGAAACTCGGCGCCGGTCAAGTGTTTCTGAGATTGGGTGGAGGCCTGTTTTAGCAGAGACCTCCAAATTGTTGATGTAGTCATGCCATCGGATACCCAGGATACGCTGCTGGTTGCGCATGTGAAAGGCTTCCAGTCTGGACATGTCATGTTTCAGTAATGTTCAGGTTTCGGAGTCGTAAAGCAGGACTGGGACCAAGCAAGACTGGTAGATGCGCATGTTTTGTGCTAAGGAAGATCTTACCATTACTCCACACAAGTCGGAGGTCGTGCATATCAAATGCAACTAGTCCATTCCGCCTTGACATATAGGGACAGCTGCGCCCATCAGATGATATCATGCCACCGAGATATATGAATTCGTTGGTGCCCATCACAGTGTGACCTTGAGTTTCAATACCCTGGAGTGCTGTGTCGGAAATGAGGTTCTGAACTTTGATCTTGGTCCAGGATATAGACAGGCCTAGGGAGACCGTTTCACTGTCTAACATTTCCAGAGAGGGGGCATCACAGATCTGTCTGTGCCGAACAGGAAAATGTCCGCGTAAACGGGATCAGTGAAAATTGACTGACCAATAGCTATGCCTTCTTGATACGCGCTGAGGCGGCAAAGAAGCCAGTCGACTTCCCAGCAGACTTGGTCGGGGGAAAGAACATATCTCTGTCTGACACCCGAAATCGCAGGGAATCCGTCTAGGTCAGAGAGCGTGCCACCTAATCGAATTCTGGCGCCGGTGGCCTTGTATAGCTTCTTGAACAGGTTCATCAGCGTGGACTGGGTGCTTATTCCCTGGAGGGCTTTCCATAAAGCCGGCCGATTCAGTGAGTCAAAGGCGGACCTAAAGTCTACGTATACAGCATACAACGGGCGATTGAAGGTCGGTGCAGTTCAGCGAAGAGGCGCAGAGCAAGAAAAGCGTCGGTTGTAAAACGACCATTGGTGAAACCAGACTGTTCTGGGCGACGTGTTGTGCTCAAGAGAGGCTTGAGTCTAGCCAGTAGGACGTTGGCAAACACCTTCCCCGGTACCGAGAGTAGTGTTATAAGCATGTAGTTAATACAGTCTTTGCGACTCCCCTTGCCTTTGTACAGTGAGACGACGATTCCATCGCGCCAGTCGGCTGGCACGTGTCCCGTTTTCCATACCTGTCAAATTAATTGCAAGAACACCCGGTCGATTCAACATTGCAATCGCCGGTGTCACTGAAATAAGACTAAAGAGCAAAGGCCATCAAGATGTCGAAGACGCATGTCTGCTGCAGTCTGGTAGCCTTTAACACATAAATGGTGTGCGCCTATTCATAAGACCCCCACTCAAAGACAGTACAGTATCATTGCATGCCATTTCGGATACGCTCCTCGTGGCACGACTGAAAGCTAAACTTGACCATCTCACAATAATAGTCGCACCACAGACGAGACTCAACCCCAGGCAAAGGACGACTTCTACCAGGATCTGGCCAATGCCTTAGCCACAGTTCCTCCACATAATGAATTCAACCTACTGGGTGATTTCAACGTAGTATCAGTGTCCCAGTGTATTGGTTATGAGCCGGTCCTGGGCTCGTTCGACAGTGGAAATGCAAATGATAACTCGCACAGGTTTCTGCCATTTTGTGCCGCATTCAGTCTCAAGATTACCGGCTCATGGTACCGCCGCCTAGACATCCACCGTCACACATGGATCTCTAGCGACCGAAGGACAGATAACAAATTTGACCACATCCTTGTGAGAAGTCTCGATTGGGTGATTTCCTGTCGTGCTTTCGCGGTGCTGAGGCACCTGCCAACGCTGAACATCGCTTGCTGATAATCAGGTTACTCTATAAGCCCATATGCCCCTCCAAAAACTGTGCCGACCCCTAGGTACAATATCCAGCTTCTCAAGGCTAACCGAAGTGTTGCGGAGAAATACGCCGATGATATCAGGGGAAACCTAACTGCACCTGGACCCCTTCCAGTTGAGCCGGAGGCACTATGGGCAGTCATAAAAAACGCCACATGCGAGGCCGCCAAGTAAATCACCGGCTTCAAGGATCCAAAGCGTCAGCAATGGCTCTCCGATGCCTCGTATGACATCATACTCCAAAAGAACTCAGCCAGGCTTCGCAATGACCACGCAGAACAACGACGGCTGAAATGCAAATTTCGTGCGGCGGCCAGGGCAGACAGGGAATGCTTTCTCAACGAAATTGCTGACGAAATGGAAGCTGGTCTCAGATCTCATGACCTCAGATCCGTCTTTCAGGCTATCAGGCTCCTCCACCCTGGAGGCAAGCATAACAAGAAAAAAAAAACATAATTCATCAATAAGTCCGACGGCTCCATGTTCTCGTCATACGAGGAGGTAGTGAACAGGTGGAAGGAGCACTACACGCATTTTCTTAACCACCCACCAGCGACGACATGTGAAAATCTGTCTGCTGAATCTCCAGATTCTCCGCCAGATACGGAAACTAACATCAACACCCCCTACTAAGTCCTGAATTCCTTGCAGCAAATCGGAAACTCAGTGATGGACGAGCAGCTGACGCCCGGATCACATCCCACCGGAGCTGTTGAAACACGTCATCGACCCGATAAGCTCAGCCCTCCACCATTTATTCCTGCAAAAACGTTGCATGAGATTATATCGAAAAATAAATGGCATTTTTGACTATTTAATAACTTTTTTTTTTCATTACAAAAAAAAGTCCCGGTTTAACTTGATCGCCCCCTCGTATATCAATGAACGCCTGTTGAATAATGACTCTTCAATAGAAGAATCAACAATTCACAAATCGTAGAACTTTCAAATCAAACGAGTGTCGTGCAGAGTGAGGCAGATGATAGGACGAGGCATGAGTGTGTACAATCAACGAGCTACATAAACCTTCATTATCAACACGCGTCACTATTTGCTGAAAGAGATTGAGCACCTATAAGTATGCCCGGAGTGCAGTGAAATCGATTCTTCAGAACAGAGCAGGCAATATTGCTACTGAGTTTTAATGCAGTCCCTGACAGTCAGTTTACATCAAATATAATGTAACCGCCTATTTTGCGGTCTGTCTTTTTTCATTTATAACACGATCGTATATAAGTTGCCTTATGATCTTCATTAGCTGTTACAGTGTGTGCTGCTTTCTTTTGCTCAGTCCTTGGTAAATACCATTGCAGATGAAAACGTTGACACACGTCTGGCATGTTGACTTTGCTTGCTTTTCAGATATAGAAGACGGTGGCAGATCTAAGCTACGCCACGTGCTTATCAGGGTACCATATATACTGTAAACATCTATATTCCTTCACTTATTTCTTTTCTTTTTCTTTTTCATTTAATGTTGTTTAATTTATTAATTAGTTTAATAAATTACTGTCCTTCAATCTATTTCATTCAATAATATGAGTCATTTAATTGAATTCATTCATTCAATTTACTAATCTAATCTAATTTAATTTAATACATTAATTTGATACATTTATTGATTACGTGAATTCACATTATTTCATTCATTTATCCATTTAATGGCATTCACTTATTTAATATTCGATAATTCAATTCGTTAATTACATTTTTCCCAATTCATTCATTAATCTAATTTAATGTATTTAACCCATTTTATTCATTAAATCATTTAATTCATTTCGCTAATAATTAATTAAATTCCATTCACCTAATCTTTCATTGAATTTCATTTATTCTTTTAATTCATTTATTTATTTTATGAACGCCCCACGCCGTGTCTGGAGGCGTTCACATAACACCAAGCTATGAATGAACATGACCTGTACGGTTCTGCAAAACTGGTCTATTCTGCAGGGCTATCAGAAAAAAAGTAAGATTGCCGCGCCTTAACGGCTACGCTCTCGACTCGTGCGGGTGTTTGTGTGGTTGTCCTATATTTGGTGGTTCCTATTTAGATTATATTTCACAACTCCTTCACCAAGTCGTATCAGGGACTTTATCCAGTGGAATTGATGTGCTTTCGGTCGGTTATCCTGTCTGCTTTACTGCATTTAGCTGAATTTCATGCCTGGCTCAAGCCGTGGGAAACCAATCCATGATGAAGTTCACCTTTCCGCTTAACTGCACACCAGAATTCAGTCCAGATTATCACTACTCAAGGACATTTCTGCTGGAACTGAAGCCGACTTCCTTCTGTCCGCCCCGATACCTCTCCCAACCTCGTATTCTCAGCACAGCAAGGGTCATGCTGACAAAAGGTGAACACAGAAGCCTCTGCGTCGGAACACGGAAATACAGGGAGTTACACACGGACAGCCTACAGGAGTTTGGCACGACTGGCCTTTGCCGTCTAAGCGGACTACATGTATGAAAGGACATTAGAAGTCTCGATATCAAATAGGTATGCTACAACAGCTGGAAGAAGTAGGCGGTACTGATGAGCATTAGCCACATATACAAATATGTGGAACGAAGTTTGAGAAGAAATCTTGGGGAAAATGTGAAATACAACACAAAATATGGATAATAGCAGATACTATAGCCAGAAAGGTAAGGGAAATGAGGAAACCAAACTTCAAAACCAGCAAACCAGATGTATCAGAGAACAAAATACATGAAAAATATAGTGTAGTTAACTTCGTCTTAGTAGACCTGTACTTCTACAGGGGTGAATGCACATGTGCAAGTCCCAGCTCTATCGTAAGCTGGATGTAGTCGGGATGAAGATTTCCTGCTTATCGGGCTAGTCTCGAGGAGCGTATTATTCCGCTGCATTGAGAAAAGTGCCGTGGAGGGTGGTTTACCGATGGCGAGTCCATCTTCATAGATTCAAATAGAAAAGCAAAGTAGATCCGCAGCCTGTTAGGCGCTAACTATGCTAACAAACCACCTAAACATGGCCGGTGTTATGCCATGCCACATAGTTAGCTGCCTCTTACGACATACTCTCTGTGGGGCAGTAGTGCTATTCTTGTCTTTGTCATACCCAAAGCCATACCCTTACCCAGCGGACCACTGTAGCACAGAGAGATTAAAATGAGTATGAGAAGAGTGAAGAGAAGATATATTGACGAGTTAGCAAAAGAAGCGGAGAAACCTGCGTCAAAGAGGAACATGAATGTTATGTACTGGTGCACGAAAAAACTGAAATTGACAGGAAAGTATAAGCAAGTAAATGGATTTATTAAAGATAAGTTAGGAAATTTGCTTAGCAACACAAAAGAGCAAATGAAATGAAGGGTAGAACATTTTTTTGAGCTATTATATAGACTAATTCCCCAACATCCACTAGACATTCGGTCGGCGAATTGTGCAAAAATCAATCAAAGAGGAAATCAGAAGCAATTTTGCTTCTGAAAGATGGTAAAAACTGTAGTCCAGATAGTATCTAAGCAGAATCAACCAAAGCAGGCATCTACACTTCGACGGAGATATAAAAATTACTTTGTAAAGTTTCCGAATTGAGAAAAACCAACAAACTAGAAGGAAGGTCATGTAGTCAAGACCGAAGAACGAGGATCTGTAACAGTGTGCAAATTATATGTGTATAATATTATTATCGGTGCCTTTGAAGATATTGAAGGATATCATAATAAAGCGATTGAAAGAGGCCATAGTTAAACTGCTGAAATAGGCAGCTTTTTTGGAAGAATAGGTCCTGTGGTTGTCAGATAGCTACACTGCAAATAATAACCCCGTGGCATGGCAAAATAGGTCATGTGGGGGTAAGATAGCTACACTGCAGATAATAACCATATGTCATGGCAAAATAGGTCATGTGGGGGTCAGATAGCTACACTGCAAATAATAACTCCGTGGCATGGCAAAATAGGTCATGTGGGGGTCAGATAGCTACACTGCAAATAATAACCCCGTGGCATGGCAAAATAGGTCATGTTGGGGTCAGATAGCTACACTGCAGATAATACTCCTTTGGCATGTTTGCTTCATAACAATTGCTATATTTAATTTTGTCCAACCAGATGATGTAGCTTTCATATGTTTGTAATAAAGCCATTGGGTCCGGTTTCACTTGAACACACCTCGTACATGAAATGCAGAATTCTACATGATGTAAAGCTTTCTGAGCTCTTTAAGATAAGAACTGATGTGGGAAATGGATGTCCTCTGTCCCAAATTCTCTCCATGCTGATTATTTACAGGTTATGAAGAACACGACTCTATTCTTCAAAAAATGGAATTAAATTGTATTTGATTTTCACTGATGACTCGGCTATTTTTGTCTTACCGTTACAATCAGATGCGCAATAAAAGATGCACACTTGATTAACGGTCCCATAAAATGGGTATGATGATACACTATCATCACGAAGCATAACAGTCGGATGGCTCAACTTCAACTGTATTAAACTAATACTGCAACTGATGCGAAACAATAATGCTCTGACTCACACCTTCATCAGTGTGTTTATTCCGGCAAAGGTATATCGATAAGAGATGTAGAACCTACGGAAAGCTGATGCAGATAGACACCGCCTTGCCCAACAAGCGATGGAGCGAAGAACATTGAAGATGTCCATTTGAGATCAAACCACAACGCAGAGATCAGACGTTGAACTTCCATCTCTGACATCATAGATGTCGCGCTGTTACGAAAATACAGATGGACCGGCCATGTGGTGCACATGCCGGATAACAGATGGACACGATGGGTAACGTCGTGTGGTGGGTATACAAATTTGGCCGTCATGGGGGCGACCGATTCTAGGGGGAGAGATGGCGTAACGGAGACCCTGGGTCAACCATCGTACACCAAAGCAAAAAACGCGAAATGAGTTTACCTGGCATCAGACACACTTGCCTGATTTTGAGGATTTTTAGACTTTTAGATTTGAGATGTGAAATGATACAAAAGACAAATAACAGATTTTGGAGAACAGAAGTACGTACACCATTCAAATAATGTTAGAAGACACATTACTACATGATGAAGAATTATTCATTTAATAGGTAGCAATATAGACACAGGAGGAGGTCAGGTCAGGTCATCTCGAAATCGGTGAGGTAGTTGAGACACCCCCTGAACCCAGCTCCACCCCTCTCTGTCAGCGGCCGCTGGCTGTGCCTCCTCTGCTTGGAGATTGGTCCATTCTTTTATTTGACCGTCTATCTCTTTTGGAGACGATGTTTTTGTCGTCCGCGTTTGCACCTTTCCGTGCAGGATCGTATTTGGAAGAACGTTGAATATGTAGCCGAACCAAGTAAGTTTCCTTTATTTGACAGTTGCCAAGAGGTCTTCAAAAAGCCATATTTCTGTTGTAATTCTTTCTTGCATTTTCGCATTTTTAACTCGGTATTTTTATGTGACGTTTAGAAGTCTTCGGAAACATCTCACCTTCAAGACATGTATCATCCGCTGCAGGTCAGCTGTAATTGTCCATGTCACACAAGCATAGACGAATATTGACAGGACCAATGTCCACAATAATCTGATCTTCGTGCAAATGGCTAACCATTTGTCTTGTCAGATTTTCTTAAGCCGCGCAAGCTCCACTATTGTCTGTGCCATTCTGACCAACACCTCACATTTTGATCCTTCATCACTGACAGTCGAACTCAGATATTTAAAACTATGGACCCCTTCGAGTTCCTATCTATTAGTTTCTACCTCATTGTTGAAGCCCTCGGCGTTGTTGGTCATTAATTTTGTCTTTCCAGCGTTAACTTGATGAATGACCACATAAATTGAATCTGAGAATACAATAAATAAAAAGAACACACATATTATGAGAAAGAAAAAGCACTCAACGGCAATCAAATAGTGATGGGAGATACAAAACTACAAGATGTGGAATCATTCATTACATTGGTAGCAATATAGACACAGTAGGAGGTACGGATAGAGATATAACATAAAGAGTACAAAAAGCGAGACGGGCTTTCATCACTTCAGGGAATTTGTGGAAATCGAATTCGATTAAGTCCGCTACAAAAATACAGATCTTCGTCCAGTGCAAAGTCTGTTCTATTGTTTGGTTCTGCAACGTGGGGAACATAGAAGCCAACAGAGAAAAGTCTTCATCAATGGGTGCTTGCTCTAAATAGAGGGAATCAAATAGTATGTTGTCAGTGGGATTTGATGCAATAAGAAGGCGCTAGAGTTGGATAGGACACATATTGAAGGAAAATTATGGAAAACAGTTGAAAACATTACACGATAATATTACAAGAAAATATTTCAAGATAACATTACAAGATAACATTACAAGATACCATTATAAGATAACATTATAAGATACCATTACAAGATACCATTACAAGATAACATTGCAATGTAACATTACAAGATACCATTACCAGAAAGCATTACTAAATAACATTACAAGAAACCATTACAAGATATCATTACAAGATAACATTACAAAATACAATTACCAGATACCATTATAAGATACCATTACAAGATAATATTATTAGATACCATTACAAGATAACATTATAAGATAACATTACAAGATAACATTATAAGATACCATTACAAGATAACATTACAAGAAAACATTACAAGATACCATTACAAGATAACATTGCAATATAACATTACAAGATACCATTACCAGAAGGCTTTACTAAATAACATTACAACAAAACATTACAAGATACTATTACAAGATAACATTGCAATATAACATTACAAGATACCATTACCAGAAAGCATGATTAAATAACATTATAAGATACCATTACAAGAAACCATTACAAGATACCATTACAATATAACATTACTGTTCTGGAATTCCCATAGCAAGAGAAATAGAGACAAATTTAATCATTCACAGAGAAGTGAACTTGTGACACACGTAAAAGTTACCACGAAGCACAATCCTGGAAAAAATGCCCCAGGGCAAAAAGACTTGGCAAGTATGAAAACCTACGTTCCATAGGAAGCTGAAAGGCCTTGATTGATTGGTTGAAGTAGGGAGATATAGCATGGTTCCGAAACACGTAGCATGTGGATTGGATGCGAATCATGGTGTCATATCAAGCGGCCTGCAACCTGATTGACATTCTTCTTCTTCTTCTTCTTCTTCTTCGTACGCTCTCAGACGTCAACCTGTATTTTTTCGAAGAAAGCAGTGGTCATCCTGAGGCTGTCGACACTGCCATAGAGCTTGTCTAGTGTTGCCACTGGTGATGGCCACATGTGCTTTCTCTGGTCCTCGTATGTCGGGCAGTTTTGCAGCCGATGTTCAGCGGTCATTTCCCGGTACCACAAGTACATTCGTCAGTGCCACCTATCTTCAGTTTATTGAATAGGTGGTACCTCAGTCTGTTGTGGCCTGTGCGGAGTCTGAAGACCACGACCTGCCCTCTTTGGTAGCTGGTAATAGGCATAGTTTTTTTGTGTAGCCAGTATGTTCGGTTTCCCATTTGGCCATGTATCTGGCCCTAATAATCCTTTTGGACTCTTCGCAGGTCATACTAGAATCTGGTTGTGGTAGTCTTGCACCTTCTTTTATCAGTCTGTCTACCTCCTCGTTGCCTTGGATGTTAGAGTGGGATGGAACCCACTGTACCACTACTCTTTTTGGTGCGGACTGCTGGCATAGTTGACAGAGTACTGCTCTTAAATCATTAAGTTCAGTATTTTACTGACTTTTTAGTGCTGTGACTACGGCCAGGGCATCTGTAAACAGGACTATCTGGCTTTCATTGCTTTCGCCTGTCAGCATTGCTTCTACCGCAGCCCTCAGTGCCTCTGCCTTCGCTCTGATATTGCTTGAGAATTTTCCAGTCACCACTGACAGTGTTATTTTTCTACCATTTTGTAGGCTCAGGAATACCCCCCCCCCCCCTTTTCCCCGTTATGTGTTGTGTTTGTTACAGAACCGTCAGTGTATGCATGAGTCCATTCCATGCTTGGATAGTTTTCCGTTATGTACCTCAGGATTATGTCTCTTCTTTCTTTTTAAGTCTGGCTGTTCTTGTTTCCAATACCTGGTATATTTTCTACCACCGCCGGAATGATATACTGCTTCCAGGTAGGTTTGCGTACAGTATGGATGGGCTTTGGTATTGTTACGGTGTTCATAGGGTTTTCGCTCATCTTTGCTTTGGCTATTTCTGCAAAATTTCTCCGCTTTAGTTTCCCATTTCGAAATCTATTTAGTCTCTGATGCATTGGATGGTCTGTCAGTCTTCTGAGTTTCTCTGCTTGCTGCTGATCTCTGCAGTCTCTTCTGTCGGTCATGGATTGAAAATTTGTAATCTTTTCAAGTTCTACAATTGGCGTTGACTTCATGCCTCCTGTTATAACTCTCATGGCTTGGTTTTGAATTTTGCTAATTTTATCAAAGTTCGCCTTTGCTGCTGTTGTCCATGCCACAATGCCATACTCGAGAACTGGTCTCATTTTTCCAGTGTACAGTTTCTTTAATATTTTTTCGTCTGCTACCCAGCTTGTGCCAGCAAGTTTCCTCATGATTGCCATTCTTTGTCCGGCTGTCATTCGGTTTCTCTCGATCTGACTTTTCCATGTCATGCGTCGATCAAATGTGACTGCCAAGTAGTTTGAGTTGTCGTTTGGCCGCAGATATTTGCCGTTAGGACTTATTTTGGTGTTCTGGGGTTTATTTGAAAGCGAGAATATCGTACATGTTGTTTTTTTCCTCGTTTATTTTGACCAGCCATGAGTTCGCCCACTCCTCCAACGATGTCAGGGTCTGCTGCAGCCGATTGCTTGTAACGGTGAGATTTTTTTCAGAGGTCCACATAGCCAGATCGTCTGCAAACATGGAGCTGTGGACTCTTCTTGGTATATTCTCTGTGATTTTGTTTATATACACCAGGAAAAGTGTGGGTGACAGTACCCCCCCCCCCCCCCCCCCCCTGGGGTACAAAAGTGGCACATCTTTGCTCATCTATCCTTGTACTTGAACTCTGGCTGTTCTGTTTTCAAGGTAGTGGCTGATCCATCTGTACATTTTCCCCACATACTGCACTTCTTCGTAGCTTGACTTTAAGTCCCTTATTCCACACCTTGTTAAATGCCTTTTCTAGATCCACCAAGACCGCTACTGTATGCTTTTTCTCTTGGTAAGCAGCCTCTATTTCCTGTGCTATGAGAGTGATCTGGTCCTCAGTTGATCTGTGTTGTCTAAATCCTACTTGCTGTGGAATTAGTATGTGGTTTTCTTCCAGGTGCCACATTAGTCTGGTATTTATCATACGTTCGATCAGTTTGCCTACACAGCTCAGTAGACTGATGGGCCTGTATCCATTTGGATCTGTTCTATCTTTTTCTTTCTTTGGTACTGGTATAAGTACAGCCTCTTTCCATGCCTGTGGTACAATCGCCCTTTTCCAGCTTTGGTTCAGGACTGATAGTAACTTCATCTTTGCTGTTTGGCCAAACCCCATCAGCATTTCGTTTGTTACCCCATCTTTTCCGGGCGATTTCTTTTTCTTTAAAGTTCTCATGACCTCATCCATTTCAGTCATTGTTAGTTTTACCATCATGTGTTCCTCTGGGGCCATCTTGATGTTGTCGTGGCTCTTTTGTTTTTCACTAATGTCTATATGCCTGTCTGTAGGGACGTCAATGTGGTTTGCTCTGGCATAATGTTCTATAAAGGCGTGTGCTGCTTTTTTTCCAGAAAGCATGTTGTCGCCCTGCTTGATAGTAATTTGTTTATTTGATGGCGTTTCGTCATTCATGGCTCTGACTAAATTCCATAGTTTGTTCCCTTCTTTATCTAAATTGAGGCTTTCTGTTTTGTTTTTCCAGCTGTCTCTTGTTATTTGGTTTAGTGTTCTTTTGTATTTCTCAGTGATGGCCTTGAGGGCGATATTTCCCTCCATAGATTGCTCTCTCTCTGCCATGTTCCTAGCATTTGAGACTCCGCTTTCTGCAGTTTATCATTCCAATATGGCTTGTAGTTTTTCCCTACCCCTCTAGGGATGGTTTCGGTTGCTGCTTGCATTATTGTTTTGCTTAGACTTTCCACCATAGGTTTCATATTGTTATTTCGTGTGTTGATGGTTTCACACAGTCCATATGTCAGCATTGCAAATCTGTCCCAGTCGGTTCGTTTTTGATTCCAACGCGGGAGCGGTTTTATTTTCTGTGGGCCTACTTCCATATCAATTTCTAGCCTAAATGGCCTGTGGTCGCTACCTGCCAATTGGTTGAGCGCCTGGCGGTCTATTTTGTGGTGAATATCCACCGTGGAAAAGGCCAAGTCTGGAGTGGAGGTGGTATGCCATGTTCTAGAATAGAAGCTAGGGCTGTCCTCCGGCCTATTGATAAGATAGAGATTTGTGTCTATCTCCCAGTCTTCCACTTCATCACCTCTGTTGTCTGTGTCCGAATATCCCCATCTCTCCGAGTGGCTGTTGAAGTCTCCAACCACTAGGCAGCTGGAGTCCTTGATTTCCATACTCGAGAGCGACAGGTCTTTTTTGGGTGGGCCATACAGGTTGAAGATGCGGATCTTCGTTTCTTGTGTCATTATGTCGACTCCTACAATTTCTGCTTGTCCAGTGTGATTGACAGCTACCGCGCTACTCGGTATGCAGCTACGTGTCAGTATCAGAACCCCTCCTTTGTGACCTTCTCTATCAAGACGGAAGGTCTGTTATCCTCTGATTGAGAATCTGTGTTGAGGTGCGTTTCCTGGATACATGCCACGTCAATCTTGCCTTCATGCAGGTGATGTGTTAGGGAAATCTTTTTGTTAATGATTCCCTCCGCATTCCACTGTAGTATTCTGAGGGTCTTGGGATTTTAGGTCAATAGTTTTTGCCCCATCACCTTGTACCTTGACTCAACAGCACATGGGTGGGTGACCACCAGTAGCATTGGGTGGGCCCCTTCGAGGGGCCTGGCACTCTCGCTGCCTGGTGTGACTCCACAGGATGATTGACATTCAAGAATGAAATAAGGTACGTTACAGTATAAATAATAATACATTTACACAATTTTTAAGGTTTAGTTTCCTATAAATCTTTGTTGACCGACAAATGTCAAATATCTCATCAATTATTGAGGGTTATTTTCAGATTCTCGGTAATCTGTATTGTGAACAAACTGCTTCAGTAAAATAAGGAAAGTTATGCTCTCCAACGTTTATACGTAAAACGAAAAGTAAGACAGGGATGTGTATTGTCTCCTTGTCTTTTAAATATCTACACAGAACAAATATTCAAACAGATAGAGGGGATACCAAAGCTTGTTCTTGGATGAGTAGCAATGAATAACCTTAGATGTGGGGATGACACAGTTTGGATTGCAAACAGTGAGCAAGGATTACAGGAGCTTGTGGCAACAATATACCAGAAAAAAATCAAGTTTGGATTACACATAAACATAAAGCAAACATAGACTATGATAATTGGGAAAAGTTACAAGAAACCATGTATGCATATAACAATAAAAGATCAACTACTTGAATAGGTACAGAGTTTCTCTTATTTAGGTCATATAATAACGGAAGAAGACAAAAGAAAGAAAACAAATCAGAAATAGGGAAGGTATGGCCAAGATGAAATTCGACAAAATGCGACCCATACTGACATCCAAACAAATAAATCAGAGTTTGAAAATGAGAATTGTCAGGTGTTATGCATACTCGTCACTACTTTATGGCGCAAAAATATGGACACTGAATAGCAAGTTGGAAAAGAGTATTGAAGTCTTCAAAATGTGGGTATATCGAAGATTGGTTCACATTTCTTGGAAATAAAAGAAAACATATTTAGCGGTTTGCAAAAGCTGGGTGCAAAAAGAGAATTAATGAACAAAATCAAGGGGAGAAAGTTACAATATATTTGCCAAATAGCAAGACATACCTCCTTGTTGAAGACCATACTAGAGGGTAGAGTGGAAAGCAGTCGGTCAAGAGACAGACAACGTTCTAAGTGGGTGGATAACATCAGGAGATGGACTGGAAAAAGCCTCTCAGATTGAACCATTGTGGCAACAGATAGAGTACACTGGAGATCTATTGCAGCCGACCTTCAATACGGTGATGGCGCATGAACTGAACTGAAACCTGAGAAGTAAATTCCCCAAATTATCAACATTTTATAGAAGTGAGGCCACTTAATAAAGGGTAGTCTCGATAACTAACTGAAGAAGGTCATGGCTCAGCTGATTTCATTGGACGTATTATTAACGTGCCCGACATTGTGGATCCTCAAAATGTAAATACAGCTTTCTCCTTTTCAGCGTTATCTATCGAACATAAAAAAACGTAAGTTTTTGGTTTTATCTTCAATGTAAGTGTTTTAGTGTATGTTCAATGTAAGTGTTTTAGTGTATGTTCAATGTAAGTGTTTGATTGTATCTTCAAAGTAAGGGTTTGTCTTTCTTCAATGTAAGTGTTTGACTTTCTTCAATGTAAGTGTTTGACTTCTTTCAATGTAAGTGTTTGACTTTCTTCAATGTAAGTGTTTGACTTTCTTCAATGTAAGTGTTTGATTGTATCTTCAAAGTAAGGGTTTGACTTTCTTCAATGTAAGTGTTTGACTTTCTTCAATGTAAGTGTTTGACTTTCTTCAATGTAAGTGTTTGACTTTCTTCAATGTAAGTGTTTGACTTTCTTCAATGTAAGTGTTTGACTTTCTTCAATGTAAGTGACTTCTTTCAATGTAAGTGTTTGACTTTCTTCAATGTAAGTGTTTGACTTTCTTCAATGTAAGTGTTTGACTTTCTTCAATGTAAGTGTTTGACTTTCTTCAATGTAAGTGTTTGACGTCTTTCAATGTAAGTGTTTGACTTCCTTTCCTTGTAAGTGTTTGACTTCCTTCAATGTAAGTGATTGACTTCCTTCAATGCAAATGTTTGATTGAGTTTTCAATGCGTTTGATTGTATCTCTAATGTAAGTGTTTGATTGTATCTCAAATTTAAGTGTTTGATTACATCTCAACTATAAGTTTTTGACTTCCTTCAATGTAAGTGTTTGATTGTATTTTCATTGTAAGTGTTTAATTGTATCTCTAATATAAGTGTTTGACTTCCTTCAATGTAAGTATTTGTTTGTATCTGTGTTTGATTGTATCTTAACTGTAAGTGTTTGATTGTATCTCCAATGAAAGTGTTGATTGTATCTTCAACTTCAATGTAAGTGTTTAATGTATCTCCAATGTAAGTGTTTGAATTCCTTCAATGTAAGTGTTTGATTGTATCGATAATGAAAGTGTTTGATTGTATCTTCAACTTCAATGTAAGTGTTTAATGTATCTCCAATGTAAGTGTTTGAATTCCTTCAATGTAAGTGTTTGATTGTATCTCCAATGTAAGTGTTTGATTGTATCTCCAATGTAAGTGTTTGATTGTATCTCCAAAGTAAGTGTTTGACTTTCTTCAATGTAAGTGTTTAATGTATTTCCAATGTAAGTGTTTGACCTCTTTCAATGTAAGTGTTTGATTGTATCTCCAATGTAAGTGTTTGATTGTATCTCCAATGTAAGTGTTTGAATTCCTTCAATATAAGTGTTTGATTGCATCTCCAATGTAAGTGTTTGATTGTATCTTTAATGTAAGTTTTTGGTTGTATCTTCAATGTAAATGATTGATTGTACTTCCGATGTAATTGCTTGATTGTATCTTCAATACACATCTTTGTCTTATTATTATACAGTCACTGGCTGAAAATGAGGAGGCGGGGATGGACGAGATGGGTAGGACATGTGTGGCAGAGGTGGGGTGAAAGTAGACGGAGATCCTTAGTTTCTAAACAGCTGCTGTTTCTTTCATTGTGTGCAGTAAGATTGACAAAACGATCTTCTGCAAGGGTATTCCTGCTACATCGTATAGTCTTAGTAAAGTGACTAAATGTAAATACGAAGGGTGTTCAAATGAAACCGGACCTAACTGCAACAACAAGTGAACATACGTACGATACGCATGATGACGTCGTTTCTGATGTAAACAGCATATACCAACCGTGAAGTTTGCAAAATTGTATTATCCTCCGACTAATAGTTTCCTCAGCAGACCGTTGCAAACATGGCGGGTGTGATACGGAATCCGTCCCAGAGTTGACCAGCGAGCGGTGATTCGGTTAAAGTAACCCATAGCATTACTGCCGTAGGGGTGTGAGGTATTCTTGATCTCACATTTCAAAGGCTCGACTATATGAGGACGGTAGCCATCTCCTCTCCCTCGCCGCTTTTAATTCCCTGAACCGGTACCCATTTAAGGCTGGGTCTACCCGGGAGACATTGTGGTCTGAAAAAAAACATTACCGCCTCAACTGGGGAATGAACACATGACCACTCAGATGCGAATCCATGGCGCTAACCACTGCGCTACGCGGCTCCCAGGCAGTGTATGGTAACAAAAGTGTGGCGAGCGTAAACTCCCGCGACGGTGCACCCGAATTGCTGCATCAACTTTGGCGATGGCATCCTCTGACACAACACCATGCGCCTGACCTTGTCTCAGAAGATCTTTCGTTAACTCGCGTCGTTCTTTAAACATCGCTGCCCACTTTTTCACTGTTGTCTTCGACACATTTTTGTCACCATACACTGTCTGCATTCTGCGATGAATGACAACTGGTCGACATCTTTCAGCTCATCGAAACCGAATCACCGTTCGATGATTAACTCTGGACGGATTACGTATCACACTCATCATGTTTTCATTGGTCTGCTGAGGGAAATATGAGTCGGAAAATAACATTTTGCAAACTTGACGGTTGGTATATGCTGTTTACATCAGAAGTGACGTCATCATGCGCATCGTACGTATGTTCACTTGGTGCAGTTAGGTCCGGTTTAATTTGAAGCAGAGAGCATGTCGTAAGAGGCGACTAACTGTGGGACATGACGTAACACCGGTCACAGTTAGGTGGTTTGTTAAGATGCGGGTGTACTTCGCTTTAGGTTTTATCTATTAAGATGAACTCGCACATCTGTTAACCACCCTCCGCGGGTCTTGTCCAACGCAGAAGAGTAAGAAGCTGCTCGATCCTAGCCCGCTAGGCAGGTCATCCTCCTCCCGGCTACATCCAGCTGATGTTAGAGCTGAGACCTGGATAAGGGCGTCTGCCTCCTTAGAAGAACGGGTCGACCTAGAATAAGACACCCCGAGGCGTACTTGAGAAGGTTGGCAGGCATCCTCCTGGTTGAAGTATAAAGTGAGGCACGTCAGTAAGCTCACCACTATGGGGATTACAATGTCGGTCCCCACCTTGCTGGCCTCACTCTTCACAGCCTGTTTCCAGGAGCACGAACGGCAACATGGGGTGAGGTCTTGATCAGTATGTTTCACTTAACTGTAATTGCTCATTGCTCCTAGAAGGATGAATTAAATAAACAAGGATACGGCGCCGCCCAGCTCAGCTGCACAATTCAACTCATCATCATCATGTAGCATGTCCTTTGCAGAACGTCACTCTCATGACGTTTTAGTTCCTTGTTTTTATTATGCTATAGGTTCTGCATATTGCTTATCTGTTGCATTGCCATAGTCAGTCGTCTTTTTTATTTCCTTTGTACAGTCTCCATTGTTTCAATTCAATTCACCAAGTACAAATCTCACAGTGTCCAGTTTTTCAGACTGGACATTTTTGGTTGGTAAGATCTCGTCTCCCAGCAAGGGTTGTGGTGCCTTTATCTGTGTTCACCTGATTAGATTAAATATTTATCTTTACCTTAGTTGTCTTTTGGTTCAGCCGGAGACCTTTTTTTTGTCGTAACGTAAGTTGTATTTGTGCTCGCACTGAATTGACTAACACTTATTTTTGTGATTATCATGATTTGATTTTCTATTTGGAGGTAGGTGCTCTAACTCTAACGATCATACGGTAATGAAATAAGGCGTTACTTTCTTACTTCCCATATCCTAGGCACTACGTCACTCATCATTCTTTCAGTATTCAGCCAGATGGATTACCCTTTCACTGGCACTCAGCAGGTCATCCATGTTACAAGTTTCCGGAAAGTTTAGGCAGATCATCATATGGTCCTAGTTTTGTGTTACTCCACATTCGCATGTTTCATCATCCCTGTATCCCCATCATTTTCAAGTTTTTCCTGCATCGTGATACACCAGTTCGAAGTCTATTTAGTGACTTCCATGTTGCGTAGGGCAGGAGATGTCCAGACGCAGGTTCCTCCTGTAACTCGATCAAGGAGACCTGTATCAGCTGTTTCCAACTTTCGATGCATCGTTTTACTGGACTAGTCTGTAGAGGTAGGGTTGACTGTTAGAAACTTCGTCTTTACTTTAGTCTTGGGCGCTGTACCTGATGTCCGAACATAGAGTGTCTTGGGTTTTTTACCTGTTTCTCTCTTTCTATCTCAGACGCGACAATTCTTCGTATCTCTGGTGGCGCTATGCCGATTATGGGGTATATTTTTTCAGTTGATGTAGGTTTTAGACATCCAGTAACTACACGGCTTGTCTCATTTATTGCTGTATCCATTTGTTTGACATGTACATAGTTCTTCCAGACTGGTGCGGCGTACTCAGCTACAGAAAAACACAGAGCGACTGCTGATGTTCTCAGGACACTTGTCTTTGTTCCCTATGTTGTGCCAGCCAGTTTTCGTATGATACTATTTCTTCATGAATTTTCTGTTTTGTCTCCAGGCAATGTGCGGCATAGGACAGCGTGCGGTCTAACTTTACTCCCAAGTATTTGGGGGCCGTGCTGTGTTATAGATCCTGTACTTACCATCCGATATGTGAAAAGCTGGGGTTGAGACGGTACTACTGATTACAATGATAAAATCAATTGCCGAAAATACAGTTCAGTGAATGAGCTGACAAAACCAGAGTCAGCAAACCAGAACTGATTAACCCCCCTCCACCCCGCCCCTCTCCCGACCCAACACCCGCCTCCACGCGATTGTCCTGTCTTTGAGAACCGGAATTGCCGTGTGAATTGAAACCAGTACCCAAAGTTAGTCAGCTGATACCGGATTATCTGGCCAAAAAACGGAGATATCGCACCTTGGCTGTAAACTACGACACAAAGTTCAACGTCCTTTTCTGGACGAATGGCCGAAAAACAAGAAGAAATAAAGAGTTGTAAAGCATATACGAGTATTAAGATATGACCAGATACATCGTCAAGACAAAAACAAACGATACCTAAGTTACAATCTGAAGGTCGTCATCGGAGATAGTAAACAACACAAATATGAACTAACAAATCATAGAGGGAAGGCTAACCCGGTATCAAAAAATGCCATGCTGAAGTCGGACGTAACGGACCGAACGGCGCAACTATCGCAGTCAAGCGCTAAACTACGACACAACGCATTCTGTTCTCCGGACTACATCCTGCTACTTGCAAAACCCTTTTAACGGCTTAGTATCGGGAGTTTGACAACGAACGAAGAAGAAGAAGAAGGTAAAATACAAAATGGACTATTAAAGTTCAAGGAGACCGAGTAGTGACCCTAGAGTCGATTGCAGTCGTAAAGGAAAATTCCAGATTGACTGTGAATGAAAATGACGAACATCTGGACATCGGTCAAGGTTCAGCACACCACATCATCCGTGAAGTGTTACAGTACCACACATTGTCTTCAAGGTCGGTGCCACTTAAGCTTACTCCAGAATTGAAACGATTACGCGTTGATGACTGTCAGTAGCTTTTGTGGCGCTTTGAAGCAGAAGGTAATGGTTTCATATCAACAATTGTTACTGGAGATGAAACCTGGGTTCTTTACCGCGAGCATGAAATGAAGAGCGCGAGCAAGGAATGGCGCCATCCCTCCTCACAGGCTAAAGCTAGCAGCAATCTGCAGGGGAGGTTGTGCTGATACTCTTTTGGGATGAACGGGGAGTTATTTTTGAGCACTACATGCCCAGGGGGAACACTGTAGCAAATGCCATAGATCTTCCCAAGAATCATCCCCGACCAGCAGTCAAATCCAATGAGTAATGAGAAATGAGTAAAGGTGTCATTTTGCATAGTGACAAAGCTCGACCACATACTGCTCGTACAACGGCTGCAACTATCGAGGACCTCCAGTTACTTTCAGTGTCTGCCACAACCGCCGTACTAACTAGACCTAGTCCCAAGTGATTTCCCCTTCTTTGGATGAGTTTGGGGGATTCCGTCGCGAAGTGGTCAAGCCGTTCATTACGTTACTCGTATCAAACGCATTGGTACAGTTGTGTTTAACTTTTTTTGAGAATAAATGTACAAAATAATATATTTAAGGTTTTCATTTAAAGCCCATTCGTACATCAGTGATCATTAAGCTAAAGTGAATGATGGGAAACAACAGGGACTAATAAGATAAAGTGAATGATGGGAAACAACAGGGGCTAATAGGATAAAGTGAATGATGGGAAACAACAGGGACTAATAAGATAAAGTGAATGATGGGAAACAACAGGGACTAATAAGATAAAGTGAATGATGGGAAACAACAGGGAATAATAGGATTAAGTGAATGATGGGAAACACCAGGGACTAATAAGATAAAGTGAATGATGGGAAACAACATGGGCTAATAGGATAAAGTGAATGATGGGAAACAACAGGGGCTAATAGGATAAAGTGAATGATGGGAAACAACAGGGGCTAATAAGATAAAGTGAATGATGGGAAACAACAGGGACTAATAGGATTAAGTGAATGAAGGGAAACAGCAGGGGCTAATAGGATTAAGTGAATGATGGGAAACAACAGGGACTAATAGGATTAAGTGAATGAAGGGAAACAACAGGGGCTAATAGGATAAAGTGAATTATGGGAAACAACAGGGGCTAATAGGATAAAGTGAATTATGGGAAACAACAGGGGCTAATAGGATAAAGTGAATGATGGGAAACAACAGGGGCTAATAGGATTAAGTGAATGAAGGGAAACAACAGGGGCTAATAGGATAAAGTGAATTATGGGAAACAACAGGGGCTAATAGGATAAAGTGAATTATGGGAAACAACAGGGGCTAATAGGATAAAGTGAATGATGGGAAACAACAGGGGCTAATAGGATAAAGTGAATGATGGGAAACAACAGGGGCTAATAGGATAAAGTGAATGATGGGAAAAAACAGGGGCTAATAGGATAAAGTGAATGATGGGAAACAACAGGGGCTAATAAGATAAAGTGAATGATGGGAAACAACAGGGACTAATAGGATTAAGTGAATGAAGGGAAACAGCAGGGGCTAATAGGATTAAGTGAATGATGGGAAACAACAGGGACTAATAGGATTAAGTGAATGAAGGGAAACAACAGGGGCCAATAGGATAAAGTGAATTATGGGAAACAACAGGGGCTAATAGGATAAAGTGAATTATGGGAAACAACAGGGGCTAATAGGATAAAGTGAATGATGGGAAACAACAGGGGCTAATAAGATAAAGTGAATGATGGGAAACAACAGGGACTAATAGGATTAAGTGAATGAAGGGAAACAGCAGGGGCTAATAGGATTAAGTGAATGATAGGAAACAACAGGGACTAATAGGATTAAGTGAATGATGGGAAACAACAGGGGCTAATAGGATAAAGTGAATTATGGGAAACAACAGGGGCTAATAGGATAAAGTGAATTATGGGAAACAACAGGGGCTGATAGGATAAAGTGAATGATGGGAAACAACAGGGGCTAATAGGATTAAGTGAATGAAGGGAAACAACAGGGGCTAATAGGATAAAGTGAATTATGGGAAACAACAGGGGCTAATAGGATAAAGTGAATTATGGGAAACAACAGGGGCTAATAGGATAAAGTGAATGATGGGAAACAACAGGGGCTAATAGGATAAAGTGAATGATGGGAAACAACAGGGGCTAATAGGATAATGTGAATGATGGATGGTCAGGGAGGTTTAAAAATACAACAGGGGCAGATAAGAGAAAATAACGAATGTTCAATAGAAGGTCAGGGGAGAAGAGAAATACAAAATAAACGTAAGTAAGAAAGGGAGGGATGAACAGACTATCAAAGAGTTGAGGAAAACAACAGGAACCTGTGAGAGAAAAAGAAAAATAGCTTTTAAGTGAAAGAGAGCCTAGAATTGTAATTCTGAAAAGTAGGAATAAAAAAAAATCAAGGTTTATTACATTAAGAGACAACCAATCATGAAAAGAAACTCTAACAAGCGCAGGAGATCAATCGACGACCAACACACACATTGAAACGGATCAATATGCTATCAAGCCACGTTGAACTTCGTGTACCGAATCGAAAACCAATAATGAACTCGATGCGATGAATCCTAACTTATGTCATGTCAGATAGAAAAACCATTAGAATGATAGTGGGTGGAAGCCAAGCATGAAAAAGATCAAATTTAACGCCATCTAGAAGTTGTGGGATAAATGTATGGTGAAAGTGAATTAATAATGGATTCTTCGTCTTCTTCTTCTTCTAATTTTCTGTCTTCTTAATGTTTTCAACTTTCTGTAAGTGTTTGTTGCTCAAACACACCCGATTACAATGTTCTCTGTTATTGAGGGTTTAATTTCCAGATTTGTTTTGTGCCTTTTTTCTCAGCATTTTAATCTAGCTCATGATAAACATCGTAAGTCACATCTCTCGACATTTGTATGACCTGTCTCAACATTTGTATGACCTGTCTTAACATTTGTATGACCTGTCTCAACGTTTGTATGACCTGTCTCAACATTTGTATGACCTGTCTCAACATTTGTATGACCTGTCTCAACATTTGTATGACCTGTCTCAACATTTGTATAACCTGTCTCAACATTTGTATGACCTGTCACAACATTTGTATGACCTTTACTTGCGTATACTGTCTTTTTCGCTCAATCTCTCTCTCCCATTCATACTTGAAGGGCTTGGTGGAAAAAAGTTCTATCCCACATTTTTAACTTATGAAAGAAAAACAATCAAAGTTTTTTTAGTGCTGGAAAAATGTTAAACATTCTATGGACTTCTTGTCTCTGGAAATATGTTCTTAACATATCAGACTGTATGTCTGCAAATATTCAAGCAATAGGACAAATAATAGCAATTGTAGTCTTTGTCGCTTAATGGTATTTCATCAGATTCCATGCGTTTATATTCATCCCAATAATTGCAAGTGTCAGACCTAGGCAGTTTGAATGCAATGTTAAATTGGTTTTTGAAAATATTCCGTTACATTCACGATTTTACAGATACGACATTGCTGTCTTCACACTTTGCACAGTAAAGCTTTTACTTATCTTCTACACTCGTTCTGTGATAAGTTCCTTATTTTGTTAGTGTTCTGTGATTAGTTCCTTATTTTGTTAGTGTTCTGTGATAAGTTCCTATTTTTGTTAGTGTTTTGTGATACGTTTTTCTTTTTGTTAGTATTCTGTGATAATTTACTCTTTTTGTTAGTATTCTGTGATAAGTTCCTCTTTTTTGTTAGTGTTCTGTGATAATTTACTCTTTTTGTTAGTGTTCTGTGATAAGTTCCTCTTTTTTGTTAGTGTTCTGTGATAAGTTCCTCTTTTTGTTAGTGTTCTGTGATACGTTTTTCTTTTTGTTAGTATTCTGTGATAAGTTCCTCTTTTTGTTAGTGTTCTGTGATAAGTTCCTCTTTTTGTTAGTGTTCTGTGATAAGTTCCTCTTTTTGTTAGTGTTCTGTGATAAGTTCCTCTTTTTGTTAGTGTTCTGTGATAAGTTCCTCTTTTTGTTAGTGTTCTGTGATAAGTTCCTCTTTTTGTTAGTGTTCTGTGATAAGTTCCTCTTTTTTTTAGTGTTCTGTGATAAGTTCCTCTTTTTGTTAGTGTTCTGTGATAAGTTCCTCTTTTTGTTAGTGTTCTGTGATAAGTTCCTCTTTTTGTTAGTGTTCTGTGATAAGTTCCTCTTTTTTTTAGTGTTCTGTGATAAGTTCCTCTTTTTTTTAGTGTTCTGTGATAAGTTCCTTATTTTGTTAGTGTTCTGTGATAAGTTCCTCTTTTTGTTAGTGTTCTGTGATAAGTTCCTCTTGTTGTTAGTGTTCTGTGATAAGTTCCTCTTTTTGTTAGTGTTCTGCGATAAGTTCATTATTTTGTTAGTGTTTTGTGATAAGTTCCTCTTTTTGTTAGTGTTCTGTGATAAGTTCCTCTTTTTGTTAGTGTTCTGTGATAAGTTCCTCTTGTTGTTAGTGTTCTGTGATAAGTTCCTCTTTTTGTTAGTGTTCTGTGATAAGTTCCTCTTTTTGTTAGTGTTCTGCGATAAGTTCATTATTTTGTTAGTGTTTTGTGATACGTTCCTCTTCTCATTGTCATGGCCATCCTTCTTAGTACTTCTTGTTATCACCATAGAGCCTGGTGAGATATTCTGACAAACTTGTTATTATATCATCGCTTCATATTAATATTACGTCAACCTTTGATTGCAAGCACCAGTTTGTGTATTCCCCCCCCCCCCCCCCCCCCCCCCATGCAAGCATCTAGCTTATGTATGTGATCTCCAACCCCACCCGACTGCAAACACCCAGTTTGTGAATGTGTTTTCCAACCACATGCAAGCACCCAGTGTCCAGTTTGTATATGTGTTCTATCTCTCTACCCCCCCCCCCCCCCCCTCCCTACCATCTTAGACTTTCATTTGACCACATGTTCCTAGTACTTGTATACGTGCTTATCCCCCTTACCTCATTTGTTTGCTTGTGCCAAGATATGTCATTTCTGTGTTGTGATTCAAGCATCCTCTACTTCTCATTTTGCCAAATTTCTTTGATCACCTTACAGTTGCTAGTTAATATGTTGTATCCTTGTTTAAGGCGGCAAAAGATGCAGAAGCGAATGAGTTGACAGCGGCTAGCGACTCATAACTGGCTGCATGCACTTGGATCAGCGAATGAATTGACAGCGGCTAGTGACTCATAACTGGCTGCATGCACTTGGATCAGCGAATGAGTTGACAGCGGCTAGCGACTCATAACTGGCTGCATGCACCTGGCTCAGTGAACCACAGCTGACCGTGACCTTGCTCTGCTTTATTATGACGGCCCTAGAAACACACTGCGCTAATCACTAATGCATCCTGAAATTAGGAAAGGAAATCGGATGTGCCGGGCCGAAAGGCTATATATCAGCGCCTCGCTGTAAGCTACGACACAACAATACAACGTCCTTTTCAGGACAAACGCTCAAAAAGACGATATCTTTATTTTTTAAAGGATGTTTGCTTTCTTTGTTCTTGTGCCCATTAACTGTAGAATTTAATCTGCCACCCACACGATTGTTGCTTCATCTCCGGAAGGATTTCTCTTGATGCCTGATGTACTGAGTCTGAAACATTTCCCATCGAGGCTCTAAATTTTCTCCTTATCATTAAATCTATTCTGTATTACAATGCTACATTTTCTCCCTAGCATTAAATCTATTCTGTATTACAATGCTACATTTTCTCCCTAGCATCAAATCTATTATGTATTACAATACTACATTTTCTCCCTAGCATTAAATCTATTCTGTATTTTAATGCTACATTTTCTCCCTAAATTCCGTATCTGCCTTCAGCGTACCAACTGCCAATCTGCTCCAGGTCTCGTCTTGGGTAATTTAAGTGCGTTCTTAAACCTTTGGGTGACAATATTGTCTATTGGACTTTTGCAGGTCCAGGAATGAATACGGCGTTGTTTTGAATGCCCACAATGCGTAGGTCACTCTTTTGTGAACCCTGAAAAGGATGTTAAGTGGCTCGTTGCAGTAGCTTTTCTCAGATCCCGAGCGTGCTGATGAAGGTGGACCGGGTTCCTCCAGGCGGTTGTGCTATATGTGACGTCATCTCACTATTACGGGGATCACGTTGATCCCTCACCTCGTTAGCCATGAATACAGCCCGTTTCCAGAGAGACTACGAGGAATCGGAGGCGAGGGTCTTGGCCAGTATATTTTGCCTGACCCTGATTTACATGTCTGATCAATATGTTGCTTCTGACCAGACGTTAGTCTTTCTTCCCTTCAATCAGGTATTGTCTATAATCATGTCATGTATTCTTGCTCATTCTATCTGTTTCATTTCTTAGCTCTCAGTTACGACCTCTATGTTTTGTTCCGTTCACACATTTGCGTGAATATCAGGGGCCTATAATATTCATCGTTTGTTTATTGAATTGGCTAACAGCCCTTTCTAAATCGCTATAAAAATTGTCAATATTCTCGTCTGAACTGTTAGTCGTTGGGTCATAGCATGTGTGATGTACATGTCTATTGGTTTTTAATGTAATTTAACAAGGTAGTTAATAATAGCTATTAATGTTCGCTTAGGCACCAGTGGCTCGTTGCGGCGATCGATCACTGTAATGGCCACGTACTACAGCAAAGAAGAACATTCAAAATTGTAATTCTCAGCGAACTTTTAATATTCGGGAATGAAGCCCTGACACCTTGTGGTTTCATGGTAAGAGTGTCGAACGAGGTCCATGTTGACTCCTTGAGATGAGTCGAGTACTCCACTGCCTTGCGACGGTGGTCGAAAGGATTAAAGGCATCACTGAGTGTGTGAGCGATATGACGACGGCATGTTGCTATCCGAGGAGGGCCCAATCTCCCCTTGTCTATGTGTTAGTTCATTATTGACCCATGTGTTGTTAGAAAAGTAAGGAAGTTAAACTCGTGAAATTCAGCCATGTGCCATGGACCATGGAAATACAACATAGGGTGGTCGAAATACTATTTAAAATAGCCATAGACTTTGCCAGAATAATCAGATGGGAAAACATCACCATAAAAAAAACCCAACTAATTAATTCAAATGGAAAACAGCAACACATTTCCGCGGATACAAGCCTAAATCGTCAACTGGTGTGAGTCCCAGTTAATCTGCTTGCCTGGCGGCATTCATAATAGACTAAAACACGAGAGGAAAGTTAGACCCGCGGCCTGTTAGGCACAATCTGTGATGCTCTCATCCAACAAGCTAGTTCTCGATTTGAAATTGTTCAGAATCCTTTCAATGTTCTAGATCTCTTTCCATCCAATATGACTGAATGTTACTAATAAAAATAATAACTGTTAAATCATTTTACCAGTGTAAATAAAGTTAGAATAGTGTTACTAATTTAACTATTTTTAATGTTACTAATATAAATAACCATTTTATTATGTTTGCTAAATAAATAACTTTTTCATTATGGCATTTGAATATTTAATTATGTTACTAACAAAAATAACTATTTAATTATGTCACTAACATAAGGGACTATTTAATGATGTATTTGAGTAGCTCAGTGGTTAGCTCGCTGGCATCTTAAAACATATGTATCCGGTTCAGCATCTGGTCTCGCCACGTTCCAGTCTACCGAACAATATCTGATTAACTCGACTAGCTTAGGAAAGAAAGACGGCAAGGAAGGGATCTAGTATGCACAACTGAACAACGAATAGACATAGTATAGCGAAACCTATAACACTTTAATTTTTGATGAGACTACTTGTGACTTTAGCTTTTGTTGATTATGCCAGACATGTAGGCTTTAGTCCATCAGAACTCTATGTCAAATACAGCAGTGCGAACATACAAGGACCCAAAAGTTTAAACTTTAGTCCATCAGAACTCTATGTCAAATACAGCAGTTCGAACATACAGGGACCCAAAAGTTTAAACTTTAGTCCATCAGAACTCTATGTCAAATACAGCAGTGCGAACATACAGGGACCCAAAAGTTTAAACTTTAGTCCATCAGAACTCTATGTCAAATACAGCAGTGCGAACATACAGGGACCCAAAAGTTTAAACTTTAGTCCATCAGATGTCTCTGTCCCAAACAGTAGTATGAACAGAGAGGGATCCATACATTCAGACTGTAGACCATCAGATGTCTCAGCCACATACAAGAACCCATATATATATATACTTTAGTCCATCATATGTCTCTGTCACATACAGTAGTGTGAACAGACATGGACACATACATTTATACTACAGTCCACCATATGTCTATGTTACATATATTAATAGGAACAGACATGGACACAAACATTTAGACTTTAGTCCTTCAGATGTCTCTGTTACATACATCAGTACGAACAGACAGGAGGACCCAGACATTTAGACTTTAGTCCTTCAGATGTCTGCGTTACATACATCAGTACGAACAGACAGGAGGACCCAGACATTTAGACTTTAGTCCTTCAGATGTCTGCGTTACATACATCAGTACGAGCAGACAGAAGGACCCAGACATTTAGACTTTAGTCCTTCAGATGTCTCCGTTACATACATCAGTACGAACAGACAGGAGGACCCAGACATTTAGACTTTAGTCCTTCAGATGTCTGCGTTACATACATCAGTACGAGCAGACAGAAGGACCCAGACATTTAGACTTTAGTCCTTCAGATGTCTCCGTTACATACATCAGTACGAGCAGACAGGAGGACCCAGACATTTGGACTTTAGTCCTTCAGATGTCTCCGTTACATACATCAGTACGAGCAGACAGGAGGACCCAGACATTTAGACTTTAGTCCTTCAGATGTCTCCGTTACATACATCAGTACGAACAGACAGGAGGACCCAGACATTTAGACTTTAGTCCTTCAGAAGTCTCCGTTACATACATCAGTACGAGCAGACAGGAGGACCCAGACATTTAGACTTTAGTCCTTCAGATGTCTCCGTTACATACATCAGTACGAGCAGACAGGAGGACCCAGACATTTAGACTTTAGTCCTTCAGATGTCTCCGTTACATACATCAGTACGAACAGACAGGAGGACCCAGACATTTAAACTTTAGTCCTTCAGATGTCTCCGTTACATACATCAGTACGAACAGACAGGAGGACCCAGACATTTAGACTTTTGTCCTTCAGATGTCTCCGTTACATACATCAGTACGAACAGACAGGAAGACCCAGACATTTAGACTTTAGTCCTTCAGATGTCTCCGTTACATACATCAGTACGAACAGACAGGAGGACCCAGACATTTAGACTTTAGTCCTTTAGATGTCTCCGTTACATACATCAGTACGAACAGACAGGAGGACCCAGGCATTTAGACTTTAGTCCTTCAGATGTCTCCGCTACATACATCAGTACGAGCAGACAGGAGGACCCAGACATTTAGACTTTAGTCCTTCAGATGTCTCCGTTACATACATCAGTACGAGCAGACAGGAGGACCCAGACATTTAGACTTTAGTCCTTCAGATGTCTCCGTTACATACATCAGTACGAACAGACAGGGACTAGAGCATGTTTGGGGAGCGGTATTGTTCGTAAAGCACAAATAAATATTTTTTTGGCTTGCAAATGTTGTCGCGGGCATGTAGAAGTAAAAAGAAAGATGGATAGCCGAAATAACAGAAGATGTGAGGCTCCCCATGTACGAAGCATATACTAGAGTTCTGTCAATAAACCTATGAAAGTCACAGCTGGGCAACAAAGCGCAAATAAAAAAAAAAGAAAAACTTTTAAACGTCACGTACAAAGATCGAGTTACAAATGAGGAAAATACGAGATAGAATTACATCAGCAATAGGGCCTTTCGAAGACCTCTTGACAACTGTCAAAAGAAGGAAACTCACTTGGTACGGTCACATATCGAGATCAAATGGTCTTGCAAACACAATCCTCCACGGAAAGGTGCATGGCAGACGACGAAGAGGCCGGCCCAAAAAGAGATGGGAGGACAACATAAAAGAATGGACCTGTCTCCGACCAGAAGAGTCACAGGCAGCGGCATCTGACAGAGAGGGGTGGTATGGAGTTGTGAGGATGTCTTCATGTGTGTCCCAACCACCACACCGGTTAAGGGATGTGGGTTAAGGTTGTGACCTGACCTGACCTGACCTGACGTGCGAAAGCTAAATAAACATGAATAAATATAACTAAAGCATGAAAGAAAATTCGACTTTTGAAATATATTAATTCCTCTAACGCGATAAATGAATGCACAGAACTATGGGGGTTTAAATTTATTTGCTGAAAGAGAAGATGAAAGCAACTTACAAGATCATACCAATTTGCTTAATACAACTTGTGCAAGATACAACATGAAGATTAGAACATCAAAGACAGAAACTAGAAAAAATCTGCAGATTACCAGGCCCTTTAAACATACATCTCAACAATAACAGCCTCAAGTAGGTGCAAACGTTCAACTACCTGGGAAGCATTTTCACTGAGGACGGACGATGGGACAGAGAAATCTAAACCAGATGTCAAAGAGCAAGGGCAGTGACCTACCAAATATCACCACTACTCAAACATCCGGACGTCATTATTGAAACAAAACGGCAACTGATAAATATTATTTTCTTTCTAACTCTGTGCTATCAGTGCCAAACATGGCTTCTATTCAAAGACACGGGAAAAAAAATTGCAGCATGGGAAATAAGATGCTTAAGAAAAGTCATCAAATTAAACAAAAGAGACAGAAAGATTAATGACCACATCAGAAAAATTGTGGGTACAACATCATAACAAGAGTACATGCATGGACAGAAAGTTAAGTGGTTTGGTCATCTCATGAGAATGAAACCAGATTGATTGCCACTCAAAACATACAGCATCAGGAGTTCGTAGCAAAGTGGAGACCATGATACACATGGATAGATAACATTAAAGTAATCTTATATCAGCATAGGCTCACAACAACACATCTGGCCCAGGAGCGACACCTACAACTTCCTTACAACAACCATAACAACAGATCTTGTCCAACAGTGACATATACAACTCCCTTACAACAACCATATCAACAGATCTTGCCCAGAAGCGGGACCTACAGCTGTCAACTGCGTGTCATAGCATCAGTGGAGGGATACAGTAAAGTATTCTATACCAATATAGGCTCACATCAACACATCTGGAGCAGGAGAGAGACTTGCAGCTCCCCACTACGCTTCACGACAAAAGTGGAAGGATACAGTACATTTTTATTTTTATTTATTTTACGTGTTTGCCTCACTAGTTTCTACTGGCGGAGGCGCGTCTATTCCACCCGAGACCGTAGTCAATTTGTTAGTCTTAAGTGTAAGCCTCGTTCTAGGAGGAACATTTAGTGAATGTCAATTGTTTTCGTTCTGAATTTGATAGAGCTGTTACAGGAGCAGTTAATGACGACCCTGGATGTGTGGAGTTACTTGTGACTATGGATGGATGTGGAGGTCGCTTCTTGAAAAGAGAAAGTAGTTTGCCGTTTCGAGGTCTGTTTCATTCTCGAAGCTGCTCTGTGACATTCTATCGAGTTTTGTAGCATTGAATTAACTTTTGCAGTTCTTTTTAAATTGGGAGCGATGCTTTCCCAAAGTCTAACTACCTTCTCTATTATGGTTATTTCTGCCTTCATTTCTATAGTACTGAGGCTAGAGAGCCTCATCTTCAGGATAATTATTTTTCAAGATGCTGACCAGTCCATGAGCTGTAGCGGTCAGTGACCCTAAGCTGATTGCTTGCGTCAGAGACAGCGACCCACATCTGCCAAAACCCTCAACCTCTACGTGTTGGTTCTGGTTAACAGGTATGACTGTTATGTCATTCTTAGTAGGTAGGCTGCCATTACTTTCTGTACACGGAGAATCGACCACAGCAAGTAAAAAAAATAATTTCTACGAAACTGGAAATGGCGGGACTTGTAGCCAGTGCGTTGGGATTGTTAAACAGTTTCACATCTAGGTCACGCTGACTCTATAATAAATAAACTAAGTATATTTATAAAATAAACATAAACATTCTAAACGAATTAAATATTTCTGTTGTCAATAATTTATATACAACGGCGCATCGCATTTATTCAAAATATTCTTTTCAGATAATTTAACAATTTTCCTAGTTATCTCCCTTCGTCCGAATTAGCTCCACATTCCAAGAGAAAGTGGAGTTCCAGGTTTAGTGGCGCAGAGGCTAAACACCGTCGCGTGGCGAACGAAGACCATCACGCAAGGGAGTGTCCAAAAAGAGCTCGCATGAGAAACTTTCTTAACTGGAATACTGAGCACGTTTCTTTGGACTGGACATTTTGGAAACCACAATTAGATATTCTGGTTACTTTAAGGGACTTATTGTTGCCGAAACTGCCTTCGTAATTTTGTTGGGAATTCCTGATTTATCTTGAGAGTGCCAGTGGACTACTTCGCACATTTTTTGGGGGGTTTTAACTTTCTCCAGATAAAGGTGTTCATTCAAGATGTGACAAAATGTATCTTCTTCAGGACTAAATAGTAAAGAAAATAGCGCAGTTGCTACACCAGAATATACTCAGGTAAATCTGTTATATACATATATATATATTCCGCATGTAGAATTAAAGGCGAGAAGAAAAAAAAGAACCAATACTTCTTCAAGTTTGTCATAATAGGTAGATAATGAGAGTTGTGTATGAGTCTACCATTCCCATAATGTAAAACACATTGCTACGGGATCTATCACTCTTTAGTTGTGGTCTAACGATTTGTTATGGGAGCTCTGGCTTATCTATAGCTATGGTCTAACTGTTTGTAAGGGGAGCGCTGGCTTATCTATAGTTGTGGGCTACCGATTTGTAAGGGGAGCGCTGGCTTATCTATAGTTGTGGTCTAACTATTTGTAAGAGGAACGCTGGCTTATCTATAGTTGTGGGCTAACGATTTGTAAGGGGAGCGCTGGCTTATCTATACTTGTGGGCTAACGATTTGTAAGGGGAGCGCTGGCTTATCTATAGTTGTGGTCTATTTGTAAGAGGAGCGCTGGCTTATCTATAGTTGTGGTCTAACGATTTGTAAGGGGAGCGCTGGCTTATCTATAGTTGTGGGCTAACGATTTGTAAGAGGAGCGCTGGCTTATCTATAGTTGTGGTCTAACGATTTGTAAGGGGAGCGCTGGCTTATCTATAGTTGTGGGCTACCGATTTGTAAGGGGAGCGCTGGCTTATCTGTAGTTGTGGTCTAACGATTTGTAAGGGGAGCGCTAGCTTATCTATAGTTGTGGGCTAACGATTTGTAAGGGGAGCGCTGGCTTATCTGTAGTTGTGGTCTAACGATTTGTAAGGGGAGCGCTGGCTTATCTATAATTGTGGTCTAAGTATTTGATAGGGGGGCGCTGGCTTATCTATAGTTGTGGTGCAACGATTTGCAAGCGTCTGTTCTGTTCTCACTGTTCGACTTCACTGCACTCCCGACATTTCCATAGGTGGTTAGTCTTTCTCAGTATCTGACGAAGGGTGTGGATGGATTCATGTAGATTATTGGTTGAAAATACTATTTTGTTCCGTCTTCTAATGCTACAGACTCTGCTCGGCCCTCGTTTGATTCCGAAATTATGCAGTCTGTGAATTATTGATTCATCTTTTGCTGTGTCCGATTCAACAGATGGTCATTGATAGGTTT